>BPLR01020982.1:0-19722 GCA_021605095.1 Caerostris extrusa
GTTACGTATTGCTCATTTACATAAATATAATACAATTTAATGCCTTATATTATATGATTTCTCTGATGTTGTCTATTCACCATTTCACAACATTGCAAATAATATATGATGATCCAGGACTGTATTTATTGAGAAAATATTACTTTGTGTTTCCATATCACTTTAGAAGTGAATGAACAAAAACAAAACTCACATAAGTAACCTAATGTAGATGATCAAAGTGACTTGAATACAAAGAACAAGTCAACAAAGAAAAAATTTGCTTTGCATCTTCTCAAAGTGAAAATATTTAATTTCTCGTGGATAAATAAGAATGGAATACTAGTTGATCCTGGTTAAATTGTATCTATCCAGAGCGTTTCACCTTCCAAAAATGTTAAATAGCTCAACACTTTCTTCAAACTTTCTGTTCCTGGCTAAGAAAGATACATAAAATGTTTTGCCGATAAAAAGTTTATCACGAATTTTTGACCCTCAAATACTATAATTGAAAATATTAGATTTAAAAATCATTCGTGCTATTCAACGCATACACAAACATAATGAAGTGTTAAACAATCTTTCTTTGCTGTTTCTACTTTCAGTAAAAGAAACTTTTGAATTTGCATCCTCTAAATTTAAACCTCGGTCATCACTTTTATTAATAAGCAAAAACATAAAATTTTATAAATATATTTAAAAAATAATGAAAAAGTCTAACAGAAGAGTTCAATGAATAATAAATGAAGTGATTCTGAGACTTTAATTGAACTCTATGAAAACTATACCAATGCAAGCACAATGGCATACACACACAGAATTATTACATAATTTGCCAACTTGACATTTACCAGGCTCAAACACTTTTAAAATCACATTATTAACACATCAATACAAACAATAAAACATCAACTAAATATAATTTTATATAGGAAAAATGAAAACCAACAAAATTACTTTACTTGCGTCAACAAATCTTTTCTCTGTCCGCATTAAGGTGATTCATGGCAATTAATTTAAAAAATGTGCATTACTCGTAGTGACGCATCCACAACAATCGGTAATTAGTCACTTTCTTTTTACAAAGTTCAGATGGGGAGGAAGGAGGACGGTTGGTGAGGTGCGATGGGAAATCATCTTTTCTCTGGTTTACCAAAATCAATCGAGATTTCGCACTCAACTGGAACCGCTATTCAGCTGACATAAATGTAAAAAGGAGGACGCTCAAAACTTTCTATCACGGAATGGATCGAAAGGGAATTAACCAGTATGTGAAGCTCATAGCTAGCGCACAGCCCAGCATGGTTCAGAGATGTAAAAACATGTGCTGGACACGACTCATACCGACCGCAAAAATAAATCCTTTTACTCTCTTTTCAAATGTAATGCAAACCGCGTCCCAAAAAGTGTAACGATTTTTAAACACAGTTCCATTATAATTAGAAATGAGCCAGGCCAATATTCGCCAAAGGATCGTCACTTCCGCTAAGCGTAGCTGACTTCTTTACGGAAGAATTTTTAAGAGTATAAAATAAAATAATTATTGTGCACGAATATTTTTTATTTCAATTAAAAAAGGGTACCAAAGCAAGAAATTTTATAAAGTAATTCATAGCTTAAACATTTACAATTTTATTTTCGAAATAAGGATAAATTTTTTTAGAATTATAAAAAACCGGCCTTTTCTGTCATTAGGGCAGGTTCTGTGATTCAATTATCGGACAAAACGTGTTCATTCTTTATATACCAATTTTTGATAAACTTGATAGCTATTGTAAAGAATTCCATTTGTGATATCCTCCTTAAGGATGATCACAAATGGAATTTTTGCATATGGCAGATATTTTACCACTCGTTCAATTTCAAACTTATTTATAAACGAAAAATATCCACCTATTTTAAATATGTGATTAAAATAAACAAGTAATAGATTTTCCTAGTAATTTTTTTTTTTCTAACAGACAAATTTCAAACCACACTTAACGCAACACTATTCTTGGATTTCACAAAAATTGACGTTGACATATTTTTTATAGGCATAATTCTTATCAATACACTGATAGTTGAAATGGGCATATAAAATTATAAGAAGTATAAAAAGTAATTTAAAGACTGGATATAGAATTTTGTCTGGGGAAGGGACAACAAAATAGAATATAACCATTTGAGAAAGCTCAGTAGGTGACACTAACTTTTAAGTAATAGTAAATGTATCTGGAATCTGAATCTTATTTTTTAATTAATATTTTATTTATAATTTTTACATTACGTTAATCTGATTAAATACATAAAAATGGAAAATTTATTTAGAAATACTGAAAAAAATTTCTAAAAAAAATTACATCAATAAATTTTAAATTGAAATTCAATCATCGATTGAACACATCGTTTTTGTCAACTTTAATATTTTGATAAATACTTAATAAATACTAACCATTAAGACGTTTTTGCGCTATTGTCCTTCTCGAATAGATTTGCAGCCTTTCTAAAGTTAAAATAAGTTTTTCATTTAAAAACGATATTATTGGTAGAGCAGTACATTTTGAATAAAATTTCATATTAGGATATATATATTGTTGCAGCATACTTCAATTGTGTTTTTTTGCATTTATAGTTTTGGAAAAATTAAGGAACCACAATTTTAATACACTTGTTATAAAAATTATATAACTTTGTTTGTGATTTATCGTTAGTGCCTGAAATTTTAGTAATGTAGTTTTCGTAATTTCTGACGCTAGGTGCCACAGGGTTCGGATTCGGTCCCTGTGGTGCCAAGGATGTTTGTAGGTGTTCAGAAATCACTTCAAACCGTGGAGGTCGTGTCTATTATGACTGCAGAGCGTTGGGTGTAGGACTGACAAGCCCTACCCCCGTAAAAAGACAACGTCTCCTATCTCGAAATCTGCCAGCAGGCAGACGGACTTGGCTCATCACGAGGCTCTTACGCCATTGAAGTTTCGTAAATAATAAATTTATTTTCCAATTGATCTAAAAGGGTATAAATTTTGATTTTTTAAAGAGGTTGGTGTATGTTGGGGAGGTAATTCTCCGTTTTTATTTCAAAATTGTCTTTTTTTTTTTTTTTTTTTTTTTTTTTTTGAGTTAAATAGCTAACAGCGGTAATTTTTTTTAATTGAATTTCAGATTCTTTGTGAATAAAACATTTTACAAATAAAGTTATTGATAAAATTTAATGCAGCATAATTTTTTTATCAGATTTTTGTAAAAATGACCACAGAGGAAATATTCAAGTTTGCTTGTTCCGAAAATTCTGCCAAAATATTAGGAAATTTAGGATTTTAGTTTAAAGTGCTTACATTTAATTCATTAGTTGAAGATGGAATTTCACCAATAACACTCAGTTTAATTACACTCTCAATTAATTTTTCGTTTTAATATAAAATTAAATCGATTAAGAAATTCTGCACCCAAAACGATTTTACTTACTTTGGCTATGATAAATGGCCATTGAAAATCACAGCAAAATCCCAAATCAAGAGTAAAACTTTTTGTATCGAAACACGGGATATAAGTACCATTCGTAGCATAAGTTTGAAGTCTCTACTTATTTTTGCATTATAAATGGCTAAAAATTAGACTTGCATCAGCATCACTGTCAACCAAAACTTTTATACCAGTTACTTTTTCATTTACAAAAGTTTTTAATTGAAATTATGGTAATTCATTAAATCTTCAACAACATAATAGTTAGGTAACTATTAAAGGTGGCTTACATTTTTCCTGAAACATCTTGATCGAAAAGTAATGTGGAAATAATACAGTTCACCATCCAGGTTGCAACGCCTCTGACTTCTGCTTCTGCATCTATACAATGATCTGTTATTTCTCCATGTACTACGACTTCTTTCATTTGACTAGTGATGGAAATGGAACTCTTCAATGTGCTGTTCTAACGTAGCTATCTTCTCCAGTAATTGTGAAATGATATTTGGTGAAGACCTAGAATTCTTAACTATTCTCAATATAAACAACCTCTTATAATTCATTATGAATACTTGTTAAAAACCTTATCAGCCATAATCACCAACTTATCAATACCTTTATCCCTAATTACGAAATATAAGTTTAATAAGGTGCGGCAACTTTTCCAACTATAATGTTTTTAAAACCATATCAGAAATATCGTTGACTGCCAAGGATTTTATTTTTTTGTAATTGATGGTTTCATGCAATTTCATTGCCAGTGAAAATGCGTTTGATTTCTTTTGTTTTCACTTTATTTAAATGCATTTAATAAACGCTCTTTTGCCAATAATTTTTCAGTTATTATGAGTTAAAAATCAGTTATTTTGTTCCAAATAGTATCCCCATATTTAAGGTTCCATGTGTAAGAGAATGCAGTTAAACTCAGTATTTTTATTAGTTATATCATTAATTTTAAATTAATGATACAACTAATAAAACTAAAAAATAAAATTTGATAAAAAGCAAATTTATGGCTTATCTATCCGAAAAGGTGGAATATTTACACAAACCTTCATAGTTTCCGAAGAATTAGCCCCATCTGACTTGTTTTCGGTCCTCGGTTTTTGCCATAATATTTCTCGTTATTTACTTTTCGAGTCACCAATACAATGTAGATATTGCTACATTATTTCTCTGCTAAAAATAACTTCTCACTAATACATTTTAAAGAGGCTTCCTTATTCTCTTCAGGAGATGAGTTCTTCTTAAAACAATGTTATTCTAATTGTTCTGCTACTGCCATTCGCAGTCTACCTAAAATTGCAGAAACAAATATTTTTATTTGTAGACGCTATACCACTGTGTCCAAAAATAAAGACGAATTTTCAATTTAAAATTTATGAGGCTTATAAATTTCAATTTTTTCCCCTTTTAGGTTGATAGAACTGTCTTTGACATCTGTGTGAAATTTGACGTCAAAATATTCATTAGTGTTTGAGTTACGTTTGGCTTTGTGAGACGCTAAAACTGATTCTAGCAATTTTGAAATGTCTGAATTAGTTGAGCAGAGAACTTGCATTAAATTTTGTTTGCGGACTGAATATTCGTGTGTGTGGAAATTGATAGAATGCTACAGAAGGCATTCGGTGAGTATTACTATAATGGACAGAAATGTTTAGAAGTGGTATAAACAGTTCAACGACGGCAGAGAACGCGTTGAAAGCGAAGAGCCCTCTGGTCGACCCTCAACCTCAACCGACGAAGCTCACGTTCATAAAATTAAAGATTTGGGGCTTGTAAACCATCGATTTACAATTAGAGACCTTGCTGATGATGTTGGAATTTCAAAAGGAGCGGTCAATTCCATTTAGGCCTTATACGCGACAAATCTCGATTGGTACTGAAAACACTGAATGAGCCAGCTCACACTGCATTGATTCTTCGTGAAACCCATACCGTTCCACAACCACCGTATTCACACCGTACGACTTCTAACTATTCTCTAAAATCAAAAGACCACTCCGGGGACACCGTTTTGAGTCTATTGAAGAGATTCAACGTGAATCACCGAGCGCTTTGAAGGCCATCCCTGCCAATGACTTTTAGCATGTACTGAGGTTTGGAAAAAAAAATTTCGCAGAAGTGCATTGTGCTCGGAGGGGATTACTTTGAAGACGATGAAATAAATTTGAGAGAATAAATAAAGAGTTTTTGAGAAAAAAAAAAATTTTTCTTACATTTTCGGCACAGTAGTAAACTCATAAAAATTATCTCATACGTGTCACGATACTAAAAAAAAACTATTTCGCTCAAGGCATATAATAACATTTCATTTTTTTTTTTTTTAGCAATGTATCATTGTCATTCAGAGACACTATTTCCCCGGGCTGTAAACTATATGAGACTTAAGAATTCTTGCATTATTATCATTCATTCGTGTCTTTTATCCAGTTGGAAAAGTATATTTTATCCCCAAGCTGTGATAATTTTTTCGCTTGGATTCTGTGTCATTTAAAGTTTTCGTGTAAAACATAATAAATTTTATCAATTATGCTCCAATTATTTTCAATACCTTTAACTTTTATGGCATTTCCAAATGCCAAGCTAGAACTTGTGGGATGATATACCTCATAGAACCTCATGGATGTAATTTTAAAATGATTGCTTGTACTTCACTAAATTTTCCACTAATAGAAGCTGCATCATTGTAACTTTCAAACCCTTATAAAAATGATAAATCAATTTCGCAATCGTTAAGACATTCTTTCATCATATTCGTGTCCTGATATTTTTTGAAATCATGTATTAGAACATTAAAATCAAACATAATGTGAACGTAAAAATGACTATAGAAAAAAAGAAATTTAAGTGACAATTATAAAATTGTGATAAAAATATTAGAAATTGTCTAAAGAACCAGGAACCAAAGATTGGAATTGTAAAGTCTAAAGATTGTAAAGTCTAAAGATTGGAATTGGAATTGTCTAAGAACCAGGAACCAAATATTACATTCGTAATTAATATACCATAAATATTACCAGGAACCAAATATTATTAGAAATTGTCTAAGAACCAGGAACCAAAGATTGGAATTGTAAGGTCTAAAGATTGCAAAGTCTAAAGATTGGAATTGGAATTGTGTAAGAACCAGGAACCAAATATTACATTCGTTTAAGAATTTTAGTTTAAATTTTGAAAATCTTCAGACGATTTAAAAAAAACTATAAAAATATAATAATAAATAAATAAATCGTTAAAAGTATTGATGCAGTTGGTACTTCTCAATTTACTGAAAACAAAATGAACTTATTCCAAAAATATGATTATTCTTTGTAATTGTCAAAATATTATTTTAAGGTCACATAAATATTTTAGAGAATTTTCAATAGAAAATTCACCGACAGCAAACAAAAAGAATTTTTTTGTACTCTATTAAGAAAATGTTTTGTGTTCGGCGATACAGTTTTAATTAATCATTTTTAATGCGCTGCCGAAAATGCTAATTATAAGTTGGAATATTCAAACCAAAACTATTTTTTACTTGTAGTAAAAGTAATTCTACGACAAATAGTACAATTCATATATTTCTTTGCCTCTTTTTCGGTATTATCGATAAAAATTGTGGTATATCCGAAATTAAATAAGCATTGGTTATACAAATGATAAAAATAATATATGAGAACAAAATATCAGCAATTTGGGACCTGCTTTTTCTGCTCAATTAAGGAGGATAAGAAAGCAATATTTACAATACATAGTATTTTCAATCTTGGAATAGAGAATTCAATTAAATCTTTGTATCAAAGAAAATTGAAAAATTCTTTAACTAAAACTTCTTTTCATCTAAATTTAAGCATTATCCCTATATTGCTTAATATCATGTAATTACTAAGAATTGTTTCAGACAATATATTGACTTTTTACGTTAATAAAATAATTTGATTTTTATTATTGCTGATTTCCTATAAGTGCAATCGTTTCCTGAAAAAAAATCGGACACTCTTAATGTTGGCAAAATTAAGTCTTTTTATTCGAACAAATTTTTTACTTGTTTACATCGAGTCCGATGTCATATGCTAAAAGAATATGTTTGTTTGTGACAAACATATCTTATATAAACATATAAAAATAAAAATGCGAATTGAAGTAGTTATTAAATACTTTCCTAAAATTGTCTGCATTGAAATCTTTTGATTAATCATTTTAATTATCTTTAAAAATCGTACACTTTTGATTTATTTCTTAAGAACAAATGATTTTTGATATCTTGTTTCTAAAATTTCAATAAACTTGCGGATGAATGTTATAAAAAAAATTTTTTTAAGTAATCTCTTCATTTATGTTGGAAGCAGAATATGTTGAAATGTCTAATAATTGAATATATATTATATATAAAGCAAACAATAAATAAAAAAAAAATTCACTTTGATTTTTCTGCTTATTTTGTATGCATTTGTGAATTAAAACCTTAAAAAATATTATTAATTAATTATTTCAGATATTTTAGGATTAAATAGTATTAATGAAGCACATACAGAATTTAAACAAGAAAAATAATTAATTATCATCTAGTGATTTTTTTAAAATTAATGTCACTCTTAAAATCAAACATAATGTGAACGTAAAAATGACTATAGAAAAAAAGAAATTTAAGTGACAATTATAAAATTCTGATAAAAATATTAGAAATTGTCTAAAGAATCAAATTTCAGTAGCCATATTTTGCTTTTAAAAATATATTTTGATTTTAAAAGCAAAAATATGGCTACTGAAATTTGATTCTTTTAGACAATTTCTAATATTTTTATCAGAATTTTATAATTGTCACTTAAATTTCTTTTTTTCTATAGTCATTTTTACGTTCACATTATGTTTGATTTTAAAGTGACATTAATTTTAAAAATCACTAGATGATAATTAATAATATAAATATAAATTGTATAAATATATAATAGTATCCTCAAAAATCATTGAGAAGACAGGATATGAAAATTATTTTAAATTAAGAAAGTGCATTTTAATTAATACTTTTGAATTAAATCAATTTTTTTCTACATAATTGGTCTCGTATTCCATATATATATATTATGAACAGCCCACGATATGCTTTGTCTTCTTTGCCGAGTCTAGTAATTGACGTCTACCTGATAACGTTGATATCCTAAATGAATGTAAAAGTTTATTATTATTATTATTATTATTATTATTATTATTACCTGACTCCCTCAGTAAGCAGCAATGTCAGTCGTTATCCAAATGCTTTGTCGAATGCACATATACGAACTTCTTAGTAAAAGTAAAAAAAAAAAATGTGTGATATTTCTTAAAGTAAACGTGATTTTTTGATGATATTAGTCAAAGTTATATACGTATTATTATTTATATATTGGGCCTTTACTATCATTAGAACTACTTTAAAATCTTTATAATTACAGTAGTTTATTTAGGATGTATCATTTTAAAACTTAGAAAAATGCTATTTTTTTTACTTAAAAATAAATTCAAGTGTTCGTAATTTTTTGATCCAGACTTTCCCTGGTTATGCTTTTTCTTTAATAGATTAGTTTCACTGAACTACTTATTAAAAATTTTTAATTTATTTCAAAAAGTACCAATTAGTTTTTGCATTATGTATTTTAATGCAGTATATATTTATTTTGTAAGAAAAATTATAAATTTGCTGCTGGCCGTCTCATTTCCTTTCAAACGGCCTTCTAATGTTAAGATTGTAACTCGATAATTTATCTCGAATTTATTCTAAATTCTGCAAAAGATTTTCGAATAAATTTTTATATATTTCAAAATGAAATAATAGATGATCATGACTTTCCTACAGAACAAAAACCCAAATTTGTTAAAATAATTTCGTGATTTAAATCCGAAATTATGTCTACTGTAAAACTGCTAAAAGAACGGATAAATTTTGAATATGAGTTACAGATGGCTACAAGAAAGTGTAGAAATACCTCTTAAGAGACTCACTAATGTAGATGTTAGCCGCCCATAAAAGCCTTTTGAGGGTCTTACAGATCATAGTAAATGAGGTCCAATGGCTGATGTATGCAGGTCATATGCTACCATGGCAGTAAAGGAATTTACGTGGAGCACACCTAGTAAAGGTATCATGACTGCTGCAACACGCAAAGAAAAGTACAAAAGAAACCATAGAGGAAAAGTGATCATCAGTTAGTATACAGCTAACTCAAACAGAAGTTTAACGATGTTTGTTGAAGCGTCTTTAAATAGAAGAAAATATGATATTATTTGAAAAACTTCGAAATGTCTTTATTTTTTTTTGCAATAATTTGCAAAAGTTTGCTATTCTGTAAAAGAATCCCACCTGTACTAAAACCTGTGCAGAGGTTGATTTACGGGTATTATTGAACTATATCATAGAATGACTTATATGCTAATTTAGACAATGCTGGGGAAGTTTTAAAAACTGAACAATTTGCTTCCTTTGAAAATATGTGGTGCTGTGTTTGGTCACAACAATCTCAATATAAATAAAAGTTACAAAATCGCTGTGATTCCGATGCCAACATCTTTCAGTCCATTAGTTTGGCGTAAAGAATCAAAAATGCACTATGAAAATCTGCTCCTTCATCTTCTTGATTGTGCTGCCCTCTGAGGATATGACTTATATATAAGATGCCAGATGTAACTAATGCAGAAATTTACTACAACAACAAAATTTAATCTTTAAATGTAAAAACGATTGTAAAAGAAGAAAAAAAAATAGTTGTAGAGCACACAGTGCATCGTAATTAAATAATTATTGTAAAGCACACAATGTGGTCGAAGACAAAATGTGTTCAAACCAACAAATTCTAGTTCAACCATGAGATGTTACATTTGTAAAGCTACTTAAAAGCAGTTCACGATGTAGTGAAGTAAACGTTGAGAATTCAACATTTAGTTTGTCAATATCACATGATGAAATAAGGTTTTTGGTAACTTTTACTCCATCTTTCTTACAATATTCCTGTTCGAAGTGCAATACATTCAGTATAAAACTTGGACTGAAATTATTAATTACTTAAATCCCAATATGGCAACAATAATGATGGCAATACAAGTCGAAGGTTTTCGTCAATTTCGAAAAGCCCGCAAAGATCACATGCGTCGACAAAAATCTCATAGAAACATTTGCCGCTGTCTTAGAAATTTCCATTGAACATAAGATCAATATTGAAATCTTTTTTTATTTACTGCCTCAATACAACGCAATTGCACGCAGAATTTTATTCGTGGCACCCTTTGTCCTCTACAGTACACAGTTCCACGGGCCTGTGACTGCCAGGGCCTGTGATGTAAAGACATCTTACTTCCAATATGGACATTAACAAAAGAGGCATCAGAGACAAGAAACAAACAATTTCCCCCAATTTAGAAAAAGTTACACTAGAAAATGTTCTCGGAAACAAAACTTTATGTACTTCATAAATATATTATTATTAGTCCTATCTAAGTTTTCCATTTTACAAAGAAAAAAATTAAATCAAAGCCTTTTAGCAACGCTGTTTTAGAAATGCCGCTTTTTTGGGAAAATAATGAATAAATATTTGAGAAACATGCTGAAAAATATGATAAAGGGGTTGGATTCTTCCGCAGACGGATATTTTCAACTTATTTGTAAATAATTGTTTTTTAATAATTTGTAAAATTAATTATATTATAAATTAAATTGTTTTATTTTCGTTTATGTCCTAAATACGTATAATAAAAAATACAAAAATGAATATTTTTAAGATTACAAGTAAATGAAAATGGAAGGAAAAAACAGTGAGAAAGAGAGACGCAGTTTAGTTCAATAGCAACTAGAACTACTCATATTTAATTTCATGCTTTTAGAAATACGTGATAAGTTGAGCTCAACGTTGCTGGGAGGTCTACATACCTTTCTGACTTGTACTAATATATATTATTACGAAATTATTTTTGTACTCATTTTTTTGTGTCAAATACCCCTATGTGAGCTACTAAGAAAGAAAATGTCCCAGTTATTAAAATAGTTGCCAGAAAATGAATTGCAATACACTTTTGACCTGTGGTAAATAAGAATGGATTGATATATAAACGCCAATGGTGAATACATTGAAGGTGACTGATAATAGATTTCCCCTGAATTGCTAATAAATATTGCTAATAATCTATTTTGAGCCAGTGCCGTTACTTTATAGACAGAACTTATGTATATTTATGGCTAGATTAACTTGAATTATAAAACAGAAAATTAAATTGATAAATTCTCCTTTCTTTTTAATATTTGCATGTTTTAACAGTTGTATTTTATAGTTGATAAAACAGTTGTTTTGTAAATTGGAATACAAATTACAATATAGGAAGAAAATGTGAAAACAAATTTATTTCCTATTTGTTCAGTTGTATCACACAAATTGACCATGAGAATTCTCTCAACATTTCTTATATTATTAATTATAGATTTTGAGATTATATTGGTAAGGTCTGGCAAGCTCCGATTTGTTGTAGCGTTGTGCGGCTGGCTAAACTCACGAGAATGAAAGTTTTTATGCTGTTGTTTGGAATAAATATCAAATATTTGCTTTGCTTCAGCTCATGATGTCTGAAAATAAAACCGCGTCAAAGATATCAATGCATATTGTTAAATTCTTTGAGAATAGAAGAAAACCTTACGGTAAACTTCGTAATACTATTGCATGGAAAAAAAAATTGTAAATTAAAAAAAATACAACAGAGAAAATAAACAATCAGAAGGAACAAATTACAGTTCAAGGCAATTTTAAGTAAATACGGAACTTTTATACTAGTGATTATTGTTTATAATTGAATAAAAATTCTTCAAAAAAAGGCTTCTTTTATAAGCAAAAGTGCATTTTTTATTTTTAAATAATTCACTTTATTCAAGTAAATTTTATTTAAAAATATATAAAAGAATAATTTTATAAATAATATAGAAATTTTAAAGAATTTAACATGTATTTTATATTGTTTTACAAAAATTAAATCTTTAGTTGCTTTTTTCAAAATGGAATTTTTGTATTTGTTTCCATTTTAAAAATATCCCTCATATCAGTGTAATTTTCAAAATATCATTAAATTGGATTCACATGTTCAGTGAATAATAATGAACAAGATGTGGTTTTGAATTTTTGTATATACAATAGAACATTTATTACATTCACTAACAGGGATTATTGTATAAATATTCAATCAAAACTTCTTCAGAAATAAGCAGAAATAGCAGAAATTCATTCAGTATAAGGAGGAATTGCTGATACCCTGCAGTTGGCTTGGTGTCGCCAAATATAGGAACAGACCTGATACAATCCCCCTTCTGATTACACCGACATCCCGACACGGAGCCGGAAATAAAATTTAATGCAATTCCTAATGAATCTTTTTAAGTATGGAAGTATGGTTTCTACTAAGTTGTAATTTTCCATCACAGCTTTGAAATTTTTAACCATTTCATCTACTAGTCGATTAATTAAATTATCTTTGCAAGTATAGGAAGGTTCCAAATTATAGGACGGCAGCAAATTATAGGAAGGTATTGCACATGATATCACATACTGTAGTATTCATATCAAAATTAATAACTGTGAATTTTGAAGGACAGTTGTCATGTTCATCTCCTACAAGATGACGGGATTTGAGATCTCTGTTTATGCGTTACACCGGATTCACTTAGGGAAAGTAAATTGATATTAAATTTTAACTAATGTTAGGATAAAATAAATTTAAAAAGAGGAATTAACACAACCCTTCTCGTATATAAATCTCCTATAGTGAAGATCCATTGATTGTCAGCTTTATTTTTTGGACAATGTCTAAAGAGATTATTTTAAACCGCCGTGAGCAGAAAAGGATAATTAGCAAACCAGCAGGTTATTAATTTGCAGCCGTGTAACGAGTGCATTCATGAGATTTCCTACATCGTCTTTTATTTTCTACGCTTCGTTCGAGAAATAACTTTTCAAGCCAATTTAGAGCGTCTAGCGATTCTTTGGATGTGCCCTCTTTTCTATAATGTCCAGCCATTTCATCATTACGATGCTTTTGCGCGATGGATTTGCGCTCATGAGTTGGGATGACCAGTTGAGCTTCTTCAGAGTCAGCATCTGGTACGTATTACTCCTTAATTATAGAAAAAAAATTATAGTTTAAAAACACGCTTTTAGAGTTAATCAAACTAAAAAAAATAAAAAATAATAGTTAACATAAGAATAAAATTACTGAAGAGAAAATGAATGTCACTGTTCTAAAAGCGTGGGGTGCTTTGTATGGCATTTTAAAACTAACTCTGCATTTCGGAATAAAACTAGTGAAAAATTATAACGATTGATATCGAGCACCCCACGCTTTTAGAACAGTGACATTCATTTTCTCTTCAGTAATTTTATTCTTATGTTAAACTACTATTTTTATTTTTGATTAACTCTAAAAGCGTGTTTTTAGTTTTTAAACTATAATTTATTTCTTAATTTGATTAACTCTAAAAGCGTGTTTTTAAACTATAATATTTAAATGAGGTCCCGGTATGGCGGACTGGAACTATAGTTCTGACAATAATTTAATTAGTAGTAAAACAAAGGCTAAATGGC
This sequence comes from Caerostris extrusa, assembly GCA_021605095.1. Lineage (NCBI taxonomy): Eukaryota > Metazoa > Arthropoda > Arachnida > Araneae > Araneidae > Caerostris > Caerostris extrusa. The sequence goes on from BPLR01020982.1 coordinate 13,995, forward strand.
AATAAGTCGATGCAGCCAGGATTCGAATAGGGAATCTCCTGATCCGTAGTCAGGTGTGTTATCCGTTGTGCCACTGTCTCACGTAGGTTTGAATGTCTTAGGTACTTTCATTCTACATGGGTTAAATTGCTCTTCATAAGTTAAAATAAAAACACTCATCCTGGCAATCCTAATCATGATGAGATAATAAACGTATCAAAATATTTTAATATCGTTGGTCCTTGATAAGTCTACAACATCTACAACGCTACAGCGTTACAAGCAAACAAACATATAAGGTGAAACTAATAAAAGCGTTTTAAAAAAGCTAGTTCTGTCAGATAGCAAAGTATTCAATTTTTCGTGTAGTTTAAAATCTTTCAATATTTTTTTCTTACATTTTGTCCTGGTGTTTAGACTTTCAATAATTTTTCTTACATTTTGTCCTGGTGTTTAGACTTTCAATTTTTTTTTAAGATTTCTTTTTATAATTAGGGTCATAAGTTTCCTTAAAGTGTTATAATTAAATAACTTTAATTTATTAACTCTTCTATTAAAAAGTTAATTTTATTAATATATAATGATAGTATTAATAGTAAAATTTATTTTGCAAATTTTTGAAAATTAAAAAATTTTTATAAGTTAAAACAAAAATTAAATGACTCTTTACCAAAAACATTTCTTACAGAATTTTTACATGGAATATCTTCTTTATGAATAAATAGCCACAGAAATTTTACTGTGTTAAGGTATTATATTCATTAGACTTTTAATTAGAGGTTTGTATGAAAGGTAAACCAATTTAATTACCTTTTATATTATTTTTATTAAAATTTATACTAAAAATTAAAATAATTTTTGACATTCAGAAACGACAAGACCCTACGGGACTTCATTTTAGCTGGTGCAACTAACAGCGTAAGAACGTTTTAGGGACAACCGTTTAATTTTATCTAAAATAAGAATTGTGCCATCGATATTGAATTAAAATTTCTTACGGAGTAGTAGCTCAAAAAGTAGGTTTTGTTGTTTAAAAGTTGTTTGACATTTCATACAATTCAAATTTCAGAGGCCAAATCGGTGTAAATCAGATTATTTCTAGGGCTTATTATTTTTTTATTTATTACGAAAGGACCAATAAATTTATTTTTTTTGATATCAGTTTGACAGAAAACTGTGTTATATTTAGAATCTATACTAAATGAATATCAAATTTCAAATACTATTCAATTTCTATTTTAATTGTAATAATCTGCATGCTAATAGCACTTGCATTCTTGCATTCTTTTTAAAAGTTTCTTAAAACTTTGAAACTTTTTGAGCAATTTCCAAATTCGGAAAGGTCCTAATAATTTGGGTTTATAGGAATTTTACAGCATTTTGTAGATGTTATTAAATTATTTAATAAAAATATTTTCTCCCCTGTATTTTCGAATTTTTCTTTTTTCATACATTACTCAAGGAGTAAAAATTACTTCCAGCTCTTATTATTATTCCTATCATTCTTTTACTAATTTTTGATTACTTGATATTAAAAACAAGATAATATTTTTTTTTTTATTAGCTTTAAATTAGCTAAAAAATATATGAACATCTAATTCAAAATATAGACAACTAGTGTCAATGCAGCAAAAATTTCCTGCAAATTTCTGAAAATTATTCTATTCCATTTATTTCAGTATTAATTTGTTCTTATAATTTTATTCAAATTATAAATTCACAAAATTTAGTTTGATTTTTTATGGGAAATTTATTTTTTTTTTGTATACAATTCACTAGTTGTCTAACTGAAGTAAATGTAAACCTTTCGAAGATTCGCTGAACTAGTTTCCTGATTTAATGTAGAATATATAATTGTGTGATTTGTCTTAATGTTTCGGCTGAATTTATTAATATAATCATCTTAAGAAGCATAAGATATAAAAAATATAAATAATTTTTTTAATCTAATTTTTTATTCTATTAAACTATTTTCCTACTTTTATTAATTTTAACTTTTAATACGCTTTTATTAGTTTCACCTGTATATTTGTTTGTTTGTTTGTAACTGACTCTTTGGGCTCGATTTTGCCCTACTTTAAGATCAGATTTAGTTTAAACGTTGCAGACTTATCAAGGACCGACGACAATAAAATATTTTGATACGTTTATTACTTTTATCATGATTAGGATCGCCAGGATTAGGGATTTTATTTTAACTTATGGAGAGCAATTTAACCCATGCAGAATGAAAGTATTCAGTAAAGACATTCAAACCTTCGTGGGACAGTGGCACAACGGATAACGTAAGAGATTCCCTATTCGAATACTGGCTGCCTCGACATATTCGCATTTAGCCTTTGTTTACTCACAATTAAATTATTGTAAGAACTATAGTTCCAGTCCTGCGTATCAGGACCTCATTTAAAAATTATAGTTTAAAAAATCACTAAACGCGCTTTTAAAATTAATCAAACTTGTAAGTATTAAATCGAGATGCAACTGTTAACACACCTGTACAAATTAAAGACGGATTTGTTTTATAGAAAATCAAACTAAAAGAAAAAAAATAAATTATAGTTTAAAAAACTAAAAAACACGATTTTTAGAGCTAATCAAACTAAAAAGTAAAAAATAAATTAATAGTTTAAAAAACTAAAAAACACTCTTTAGAGTTAATCAAACTAAAGTAAAAGTAATTGTTAACATAAGAATAAAAATTACTGTCGAGAAAATTTATGTCACTGTTCTAAAAGCGTGGGGTGCTGGATATCAATCGTTATAATTTTTCATTTTGTTTCATTCCAAACAGAGTTAGTTTAAAAATGTCAAATAAAGCCCCCCCACATGACAGTGACATACATTTTCTCGTCCAGTAATTTTGTTCTTATGTTAATAATTATTTTTTACTTTTAGTTTGATTAACTCTAAAAGCGTGTTTTTAGTTTTTAAGTGTCATAATTTTATTTAATATGTCCATCTTTACCGTGATTTCTTTGTGATTTCTTCAAGCCTTAAACTATGAAAAAAATTATTTTACATTATCTTACTTATTCAAGTTAGCTATTTTAACATCTTTATTAAAATTATATAAAAATCTGTTATTATGTGATCAATTATATCATCTTATAGCAAAATTTCAATGTTTTAGCTTTGTAAACCAATTAACATGACTTCAGAGCCTAAACTTTAATATAGTACTTTTAGTGTACTTTCATTTTAAAAGATGTATCACTAAATCTTGGATTTCCCTGAAAATTCCAAAATATTATATATCGAAAAATATAAAGTTCCTTTCAGCTCAATAGTTTTATCTATTCTAAGGATTACACGATTAAATTGATATTCATAATGTTTTTTCCTAATTCAGCCCAAACAATTAGATAGTTGTCTTGGGTACTTTGAGGCAAGCGCTGCACAGACGTTACTCACTTTTGCATTACCAGGGGGCGCGTGTAACTTGAAGATAAGCCACAGACGCGGAGTAACAATGCCCCCGCAACGCTCTACGATACTATTAGGACCGGGACCTACGGTTTAAAAATGGATTCCGAACCACTAAAAACAAAGTCGAACCTCAAAACCTGTGGTACTGAGCACCAGAGCGCTAGCCACTCGGCCATTCAGGCCCTGTTCTGTGAAGATGGAATACGGAAAAGCCACACTTATCATTAATAAAAAAATTTTCGAAAATGTGTTTGTATAGGGAATATTTTTTCGATAAACTGTCATATTATTCGGCAACTTTAATTTATTCTTATTTAATTATTACGACTTATTATTCTAAATGTTTCTGATGAAAACAGTTTGAAAGCATAGAACATAAATCAGCAAAATTTTATATTAGTTTATTTTAAAAACATACTCATCTTGATAACCTGCTAAGAGTTCACGTTTAGTAATAATTTGCTGTTATTTATTTCCACTTAATGTCACCACTAATCACCTTTGTTTCGATACCACATTTTAAATGTTCTACTAATTGAATGCGAGGGAATCAACATCTTAAAAAAAATCTCGTATAAAATCCTCACGAGTATACTTTTCATTAAAATTAGGTTACTTTTAAGTCTGTGTTTACTTTGGCATCCATTAAGCAGGGATTGAAATATATTATACACAGAAAACTTACAAATATTAAAATTTCTTAAATCTAGAATTAATTATTGTTTAGTTAATTATACAAAATCTTCAGATATTGAATATTTTATTAAAAGTTTAAATTTAGAATCATGTATGGGATTAATATATGTTTCGTACAGAGAACAACAAAATTTTATATTTTACTACTTTTCAATGTTTGTAGTTTATTTTTTGATGGCGTTCTGGCTAGAGCTTTGTCCTTTGGTACCATATTCTTCAGATTCGAATCTTAGCGGTGACATGGATGGTTGTTAGGGTTTGGAATCCATTTGAAACTAGTCCGACTCAGTGGCAATGTGCATAGCTAGCGTGTAGGTTGCCTGAGGTTCGAATTAGCTGAAGCATGGCTCGAGGCACTGCATTCAGAGACGAAGAGGCTCTATAGGGTGTTATGACAATTTCTCTCTCATCCATAAGCGGCTGCCTGGTGGCAGTTTTCAGGGTTTTCTCCCATACAAAACACAAATGAGAGGCAGTTATCCCTAAAAGTTCTCCCGAGGCATTGTCCTCCTCTTTCACCCGTCGGTGGATTGTTCGTGGTATGCGTAAAGGCCACTGATATTACAACCTCCCATTTCCCAACTAGCAGAATTACATAGCCCCAGGTGGTAGTGATGTGTGAATAAAAAACAGAGAAATCCATTTTATACTGGCACATTTCTGTCGAATTAACCTAAAGTGTCGCGGTGAAAACGAAACTGCATAATGACAAACCAAATCCACTTTGCTTTGGCATCTGGTTGATTTTGTTAAAAGATTTCAGTTCTAGCGCATTAAAACGCTTGAAGAACCATACAACGCAGAGAAATTGCTGCTTTATACCCAGACCAAACGGTTTTACTGTTTTCACAAAAGTGGATGTAGCCTTCGTTAGCTTTAAAATTTTAAAAAGTAGCATATTACAGCTAATAAAAATGGTTTCTTAATATTTCTGCTACATCAAATTTACTTGTCGTTAAAAACAATTAGTGATTTTTGAAAATTTCATTAGAATATTTTATTAAAACTCTTTCTCTAAAGTTTGAATATATTCCACACAAAATCGATTTATTTTAATTTGTTAAAATTAATTTGACTAATTCCCGAGTACAAGTGTTCTGGCACCGTTGCCACATGCTCAGTCCGAGCCAGCAATACCATGAAAGTTTTGATTATTTCAGGAAACCATTTGTTATTATTTAAACAGTGTGTTCCGATCCAATATGAATTATAACGCTGGACGCATGGCTGACAAACCACCCTATAAAAAAATAAAACATCCCTACATCTCAAAGAAATCTGCCAGTATGCAGACTGTTTTGACCCCCATGAAACATTTGCACAAGAAGATGAAGAATTAATTTTAAACGTTGTGTTCTAAAGCCACTCAAATAATCAGATCTAGTTTCCATCCTTAGAGCAGTGCTATGTTCTTCACTATTATCTTCGTATTATAAATTTTATATTTAAAAACAAATGTATATTCTAAAATGAAATTACAGTTTTTATGTTAAAAATGTCACCAACCCAGGATATTTGCTTTTCACGTTTAACAAAGTACTTTAATCGTAAGGTCATTCACTGAAACATTTTACACTTATTTATAATTCATAAAAAACATATTTAAGTAAAACAAGCAATACGTAAC
>BPLR01020983.1:0-10921 GCA_021605095.1 Caerostris extrusa
AATAACGGTTTCCTGAATGTCTATGCCCCTTAGGATGGCAAGGAATGATTTTCACGCGTGATTGCTCGACTTCGCAAACTAGAAGAGACTTCTTTTTTTCTGCTTTTCTTGCCTTGCTCACTCTCACTGGGTCTTCCGATTGGTAGTAAAAAGATGAAAAAAAATAAATAAATTCTGGTTGTGAAAATAAAAATAGGTTCCATCTCCGATTGGGTGGAAAGTCATCTCACATTCCGCTGTCTAATTTTTATAGTCGCACTATAAAAGTTGCGGTTGAATTTCTGTGCTTCAGAAATGTGAAAACGGATTGTGTTCGTTCCTTTTTTTATGCCAACCAATGCAGGAGCACGCGCTTTTAGTGCAATGGCATAAAAAGAGAGTGGCATTTAAAGCCCAGAGTGAATTTTAATGTAAAAAGAAATCGTGAAATGCAACGTGTTACTAACTTATACGTAACATGTTTCCATTTATCTCTCGCTTACCACGACGGTCTGACTTTGATTTTCGGTATCTAACAGGAAACCACCATAGTAAAATTTAAAAGTAAAAAGAAAAAACAAAATAATTTACATATTATAGTTGAATTATTTATATAATTCAACCCAAAAAGAATTTATTCGATAAATTTTAATGTTATGGGAAAATGTTTGGCCAAGGTTTTATTATATAAAGTAATATAATTTTTTTCCTAAACGCATAAAACTTATTTATAAAACTACATTCTATTTTTTTATAACTACTTACATTTTTTATTAAATTATGTATTTATAAAAAACGAGAACCAATTAAATAAAAAATGATAATAAAAAAGAAATGTAAATTACATAAAAACTTTTATATTATTATATGTGATTTTATATAACAATTTATATATCATATATCATAGGAAGCAAGACATACGGGAACAATTCAAAAGGAAATACGGAACATGTGACTTGATACTAGCAAATCATCTGTCCCAGCATCACATATTATTAAAATAATGTAATCAATATAATTAAATCGCTGAAAATGAATGCCTGTTTTTAAATAAAGTTTTAAATTATTATATATTTTCCCCTTTATTTCTTTTGATAATAAATGTAGATAATAATCATGAGTTAGCATTGTTACGAACACTTACTTATCTATATTCATTTAGATGTTTTCATTAGTTAAAATTGTGCTAATTGAGAAAATATGATTGAGAACTACTACACAAGGATTCAATGTTAGAAACCAGAAATTTAACACGGGAACACTCAATACCTTAATATTTTTTTCTTCTTACTAACATCGTTCTGTACTAACGTTATACTGTATAAAAATGAACTTGGTAAAATTGGAAACCCTACTTGGAAAATTGCAAAGAACCCTTATGTCCTGAACGTATAAAATATTTTCATCTGATACTTATCTTTGTTTGTTTGTTTTTTTTTTTTTCTGTGTAATTAAATTGCTGTTAATATGAAATGATTAAAATTTAATCGAACCAAAATTAAATATCTTTTTCCACACTTGAAATAATTTATTCCTAGAAAGATTATTCATTGTGATTTTTTTTCAGAAATTCTTTGGTTCAGACGGCAAATTTTAGTTAATTTGGAAAATTCTTTTTTTTCTTTTATTAAAGAATCTTTTTATGAATTCTTCATAAAAAAAAATTTATCGTAATTTCATCAGATCCGAGAGATACTATAGAATCTATGTAAACAGGATGCAAATAAAGAGGTCTTAACTTATGTTTCTATTCAGAATTATTTCTTTATTAGATATCTATAGTTAAATTTCTGTAGTCATTTTTTAGTTTTTTATAAAAGTTTTTATTAAGTAATCGCGTACACAGAAACTCATTAGCAGAAAAATAATAATTTGGTTGGCAAGAAAGTACATGCAGTTTTTACAATGTACTTAATGGTGACAACCGAAATTATTTTCTTGACAGCCCAATACATTGTAAAAATACAAAAATTGATTGTAATTACGCCATTTGTTTACTATTTCAGCAGTAAAGTTTACCTATTTTCAGGCATATAAAAAAAAAGAAAATCAAATTTAATTTGACAATGTTATTCACAGTGTTTTGCTTTAATCTTTTTACTGTTCGAATTGAATTAATTAAGCAACTAATTGATTTAAAAGCATTACAATTTATCTTATAATGCAGTTATGGAAGACAGCTTTCCATTGTTTTAATACCATTGGAACTTAAAAATCATATTCAATTTTCGTGAAAACTAATAAGTCATGTTCCAACAATAATAATAATTAATACTGTAAAATATTAAATTAATATATTCATGAATTAATAAATAATTGCATCATCCTTTATTAACCATGTCCTTATTTAACAGCCATGTTCTTATTTTTAATAACCATGTTTAAATTTTCGTGAAACTCTTTTAAACATATACAAAAATAAAAAATGAAGTTTCAATACAATAATGCATGGAACTTCAATACAAATAATTAATTTTAGGATAACATAAATCTAATTTTAGATTAGTATTAATATTTGTCTAAATATTTTAAAATTGTAAATTTGAAAGATTTATTTCCAATTAATTGCATCGCTCAAGCTGTGAAAAATAATACTCATAAGACTCATAAATGGCATATTTAATTTTACACCAGGTATACCTCATTTTTTAAATACAGCCTTTTTGCATCAAAAGCGAACCGCAACTAACTTCTCAACTTCTTTTTCTGCCTAATTAAAATTCACAAGCAAAAGGAACTTTTTTTTTTGTGGCAAGCAAACAATTTCATAATTCTTGAAGCAACAATTTAAACTATTTCAAAGAGCATTTCACCTTTCCCAAGTAAAACAGTAAAAATTCTTCTTAAAATGCTGTCATACAGTTTACAGAGCTTTGCGGATTTCCATCAAATGCTTCAACAACATCTGGCGTTTCATTAAACAGCGAAGGAAAAAAAAAAGGAACGCACATTGCCTAAATCAAATTGTAGAATGTCATACTTTTCAAAGTGCTTATTTCTGCGGCACTTTTAAGAAATAAAATGTCAATTAAAGTCAACACAGAGAAAAGAAACTTTCGCTGCGAGTTTCTGCTGTCGACTCGACGAAGGATTTTAATTTAACATCCTGGAGACAAACACAAAATGAACATGTCTTCAGAAAGCATGAAGTCATTAACGTGAAATGGATTTAGAATTTCAAAGACGTTGAATTTAGACTCAAATTGAAATTATAGCAGCATATTTCTTAACATAAAATGGTTTTTTTTTAATCAATCCTACAACTTTCTTAATAATTTCAAAATCCTTCACTTGCATTAGCTTATATTTTTAAATCACTTACAGATTGTTATACTTTAAAAAGGGCTACCCAATAAGGACACACTTTTTTTTTGTTTAAAGTTCTATAATAAAAAGAAAGAAAATTCTTTCATTTCAAAAATTAAGAAAATAAAATTGACATCCGATGTATTTCATTAAAATTTTGAAAAAGGCTTGATGACTATTTAAATGTTTTTAATCAAATAATATAGTTTCATTTTATTGAATTAAAATCTCACTTAAAATTTTGTTTTTGGACGTTATTAAAATCAGATTTGTCATGAAAACTTGAAATAAATATTATAATATTAATTTTTGCATTTTAGAAAAATGATATCCAGTGCTATCAACTGCCAGTCATAAGCAGAATTAATATGTGCGAATAAATTTTAAACTGGTGATGACCAAAATAAGCGTAATCCAATTTAGAGACGAAACTTTCTTTTTTTTTATCCAAATTTGTCTTTTCATTCTATACAAACTATTCTATATATTTCTCTTTATGTAAAAACATGTATTTATGTATCTGTTATTCCATATTTCTTACAACTTAAAACTATAACACTTATAGATGTAATTTTTTTCTCTTAATTCTTTATTTGTTTATCTGATGCGTTGCCAATAAATTATAAAAATGTCATCAGCTATTTTTAATTAAATAAAAACTTTTTTTATTAATTCAATGTAAATTATTTTAGTTCAAAAACATGTGGAAATAATTACGAATGTGAAATGACGTTATAGCTCCTTAAGCTCTCTTATTCACATTTATGATTTATAAATCTTGTTAAATATTTATAATGTTTGATTTTGATTTATTAACAGATCATTCGTAACCACTGAATGAGTGCCATCTATAATTTGGCTTTACCTGTTTTTTAGGAATTTACTTGATAGTAAAATAATTTTTTTTTTAATTTTTTTTTTTCTTTTTTAACTAATATTTTTTCTTAATTAAATTTTACAAAAAAGTAAAAAATTATAAAATTTCAACAAAGCAGCTCAACGCATGTTAAAAAGGTTTGCAATTAAATATGCTAAAAAGTAAAGATAAAAGTAGGGCATTTTTAACCTTATTAAACTTAGGGAAATTTTAAAATATTTCTGTTGTAATGACAGAAATAACCGGTCTTTTTTATATACTCATATGATAAAAATTTATCTTAGACCTGTCATTATCTTACACCTGTCATTGCATATGCGAGTCCAGTTTGGGGTTCTACAGCCAATAGCAACTTTCTCGTGCTCGAAAGACTCGAAAATAAAATTATTCGTATGATCTCTAATGCACCCTGTATTTCAGAAATAATGATATTCGGCACTCTCTTGATATTCCTAGTTTCCACGCATTCGTCGAGAAACTTGCAAAAACTTTTATGACTCCGTTTCCCGATCCACTAACCCTGTTCTAAAAGATTTAAAAATATACGACTATGACGTCACTCTACCCAGAAATCACAAAAGACCTCGCTATACTCTTAACATTAACAAATAATTTCCTCCCTTCTGGAGATTTTTCGATTTCGGTTTCGCTGTAGCCTCGTTAATATTTTTCTTTTTATTGCATTTGTTATTGGATTTATTATCAGTGCTTATTCCTTTAATTTTTTTAATATTTTTGCTTATGGGATGATTTTTTTTATTCTCTTTGTATTTTTACTCTTCTTTGTAACTTTGACTTTCTGTCTTAATTGTAATGTTTTTGTTCTCTGATGTTAGAAATTATTATTCCTTCTCCGAATTATTTAATTTTTCTTACAATTGTCAAAGGGCTCGACCACCAGTCACTGTTCACCATTTGCCAAGTGGAGGTGTGGTCGTTGCGCGACCAAGGCACTCCATCAAGTCACCAATTATATACGGTAAAAGTATATCTTAAGTCATACATTATCGGGCTAAAAATAAGATTTTTATTTAATAAAAAAAATAAATGACTATTTTTTTTCAGATTTTTGACTTACCAGCAGAGGAAAAAAAATCAGTTATAATATGTGTAAAAATCGTTCAAAAATATAAATATTTTTAATCACATCCTATCTTCTACCAAAATAGGAATTTTGAACTTTCAGATATGTGTATTTTGCAAGATAGAGAAAATGAAGAAGGCCCATCTACTTGTTTTCTCGGGACTGGCTTCTAACTTACAACAGAATGGTGATTTGTGCACTCATTATTGAAGAGTCAGAGAAAACATGTTTTGATCACATGAATTTCTATTATGGTGCTTCTAGATTTTTAAATTTTTATCATTAGAACATTTAACTTGTTCTTAACTGTTTTAATGTCTTTTGGTCATTTTTATAAAGATTGTCTGGTATTTTCTTTTGTAATTTTGATTTGTTTATATTGTTTTCTTTCAAAAGCAAGTGGTCAAATTTGTATGAATTGTGTTCATATAAAGCTATAGCAAAAACAACAACATAAAAATTTTTAAAATTACAATCAAATATAATTACACAAAAATAGAAAATGCTGAGTATTACCTGTGTTCTAATTAATGTTACTGTATAGAGAAATTGTAATTATATGTGAACTGGTGAATAAAATAAATAAAATGCATGTATAATCAAAAAGGATACAAATTTATCATTCAAAAAAATAAACTAAAATAAATGAATTAAACGATAATTAATAAAATTAAGTATAAATTATTTTTTTTTACAAATATTAATGATTCAAGATTAATAATTCAATGTCCATTAATGATAAAACATCCGAATAAAAAATTATAAGATCTGACTATAATCGATCTGACTTAATTGTCCAGCTATATTGCAGTGTGTATAACTCCGAAATTAAAATTGGCAAAAGCAAGAGAAAGATATCATATTTTTATTAGATATCTCCGGAAGACCTTGAAACTCCAGAACAGTAACAGTTGAACATTCAGTCTTTTGTATACTATTCAATGCCATCGAAAAAATATGTCCAGGTTTCACACAAAAAATATCCATCTAATTCTAAACCAAGAATTGGTCACTCTATTATAACTGCAAAACGATAAAGTTGCATTTTGTTTCAATGGAAATATAAAGTTATTTATTTCTTACTTGTATATTTGATATGTCAAGATGCATATTATAAAACAGTAATGATACTTCAATTTCTACGAAAGGTTGCATAACCCTGTAGGCTATAGGATACCCCACTTTTTTTCTTTTAGGCAATTATTATTTTTAATTCACTATTATTCCAAGTACTAGTTGTATTTCATATTTTCTAATCATCGTTCAACTGTTGAAATATTTGGTCTATTTAACCTGCTGTTTTATCCATTTCTTTCTTTTTTCATATTTATCCATCTTATTTATTTATTTTAGGTTGCAGGAAAATATGTAAAATGATTTCTTTCTTTTAAAATTGAATTTGTAAGTTATCATAGGCAATGAAATCAAGAATTTCAGTGTTCGAGTAGTTAATTTATAAAGGTCTCATTTCTGTCAAATTCTCTAGTATTTTAACAGCGTTTGATAAATTTAGATAAAGCAGCATCAGCGAGCATAAATCTCAAAGCACCAGTCGAATCATGTCAAGTCGAGGAAGACAGTGTATCATCATAAATCACTTAACTTTTTTTCCTGTGAGAATATGTCAAGGACAATGTATACAAGACAGTGTCCTCACTTGATGAATGAAAGCCTATAGCTTTAACTACTATCCAAACTATTATACCACAAATTCTGGAGAAGATCTGGAGGAAATCGAATCTTGTCTAGATATTTCTTTCTTGATATTAAACTTTACGAATATGCAATCATTTTTATCATGTTTTTTATTCGAATATTATAAGGTTGAGGAAAGGCAATAATAATTCACATAGACCATTTCATCGTACTACTTTATGAAAAAAATTGCATTACATTTTAAATAATTAAAAAAAATCAGAGTCGTCAGTTTAATCAAGAATTTTAAAAATTAAATATTATAAATTCAAGTATTGGCCTAGCATAACATTTAAAAAATAAAAAGAATAAAAATTTAAGATTACTAAAGTTATTTCATTCAATGTCTGACTTAGACTAATAAAATTAACTTAGATTTAAAATTTAAAAAATAAGAATTTTAAAGTCAAAGCGGCTACAAAAATGAATAAGTTTTATTACCATTTTCAAAATGTATTTTTATAAGAATTTTACTACTAAAATGTATTTTTTTTTGTTATTTTTAAAGTCTACTAGAGAACCATAAAAAAAAAAAAAAAAAATTTTAGATCTGATTTGGTTTGTGGCTCTACGGTCATTTTTTGCACACTTTGGGTTAATTAGACCGGGATCTACATTTTAACGTGGAATCCGAACGAGTAACAATGCCGTCAACAGGATTTGAGACTGAAGCACTAATGGCCAGGGAACCGCCCAATTGGCCACCAGGCCAACATAAGATCTGTGGCAAAATATGGTATGAAACGTATAATAGAATATGGGTGAAATAACAAAATGAAAAGGAGATGCATGTAATACGATATTAAGCAAAGAATATTTTCAATACAAAAAGCAAATAATGAATTAAAAAATCATAGCAGCAAAGAAACCTATTTTTAAATTAGTTATTTTAATAAATTTTAAATATTCTATTATTATGAACTCTAGCTAACTAGATGGAATACAGTGGCAGCTCTCAGACTGGAAAAGGAACAAAATACCTTGTAGAGCGTTTGGTTATTAAGAAGTTGCTGAATTTTTAATCACGTGTAATTATAATGAAATGCTATTCTTTGCTTAATTTCATGTGTCATTTGAAAGAACTTATGCAGTACCGTTTTTCGTACGTCGATAGTATGGTATTTTTTTATTTTTTAACTTCTAAATATTTTGGTTGAGCTTTATTTATATATGCAGATGTGTTATTTCGTACGTCATGTTTATGATATGTGAATATCAATTGTGTATGCCAAATTCTTTCGTAAAAAAAAAAGTTAAATTCAGACCGTTATATAATAGACCGTTATAATCAGACCGTTATAAAAAAAAAGAAAAAAACTTTTTAATCTGATTTGGTTTGTGGTTCAACGGTCATTTTTTCACACTTTGGGTTAATTAGACCGGGATCTACATTTTAACGTGGAATCCGAACGAGTAACAAACATCCATAACGTCAACAGGATTTGAGACTAAAGCATTAATGGCCAGAGAACCAAACACATTGCCACCAGGCCACATAAGATCTGTGGCAAAATATGGTATGAAACATATAATAGAATATGGGTGAAATAACAAAATAAAAGGAGATACATATAATACGATATGAAGCAAACAATATTTTTCCAAAGCAAAAGGCAAAAACAATCAATAAAAAACATAGCATCAAGACAACCTATTTTTAAATTACTTATTTCAATAAAATTTAAGTATTCTATTACCATGAATCCTAATCTAACAAGATGGGATACAGTGGCAGATCTCAGATTGGAAAAGGGGCATAATACCTTGTAGAGCCTTTTTTGTGATTCAGAAGCTACTCAATTTTTCGTCACGTGTAATTATAATGGAATGCTATTATTTGCTTAATTTCATGTGTCATTTTGAAACAACTTATGTAGTGCCGCTATTTGTACGTCAATTATGTTTCAATTCGACAATTTCGTCATTTTTGTTTTTTAAGTTCTTAATACTTTGGTTGAGATTTATTTATGTATGTATATGTGTGATCTGTTATCTCCCGTTTATAATATGTGAATATCAGTTGTGTCTATCAAATTCTTTCGTAAAAAAAAGTTAAATTCAGACCATTATATAAGATAAAGTTTTATAAAAACGAATTGAAAATAACACAAAATGAAATATAAGACATTAAGGGCATATTTCATTACACTGGACAAAAGTTCACAAGGGAAACATAAAGAATATAGAAGGCCAACCAGTTAAGCCATAGTGGCCACAAAAAGAAATAAACATCGACTACTGTTTTTCAAAGTGTAAGGTCCACTATAGAGAACCATGGTAAAAAAAAGAAAGAAAGAAAGAAACCTTAAGACCTGTGGCAGAAAGATGGGATGAAACTAACAATGGAAGTTGGGTGAAAGAAATTTCCAGAAAGAAAGACCAACAAAAGAGTGTTAGGAGATTTTAACATAAATCAAGTTATTATAGTCCAAAGGCTCTTTCAGAAGAACACCAAAAATAAATTATTTTGACAGGGATGAAAACTTTTCGTCTCGAGGAGTTCCGAGGTACAATAGATCATTGTTTGTACGAGTTGGAATTAAGGAATGAAATTAGAAAAGGATTTTTCCCCAAAAACTTCAAATGAGAAGGGAACTTCAAGAGAAAATGAACTATCTATTAAAAATAAAAAGGAAATATTAAAAGATAACAAAATAAAAGATACGAGACAGGTAAAAAAGATAACACATTAAAAGATACGAGTGGGATAATCTTGAGTTTGAGTTTAAGCTTAACGATTCATCATCTAAACTGAATGTCATGAAAATAAGGAATTTTCTGTCGCCAGACACTAATTTTACTGTTTCTTATTATTGTAGTTATTTGTTTTTTCAATATTATCATGAATAAATAAACTTTGCACTCATTGTAATTATAGCATAGTTTTATTAAGTTCAATTACAATAATTTTATTAGTTATATTTGTTGGTTTTAACTATTCCCTTATCTTTTGAACCTGATTCACCTTGAAGGCATTTTTATTTATGCAACCAAATTTCTTGGCCACCCTTGAGCCCTAAGCCATCATTTACCTTTCTATCTGTCTGAACTTCTATTATTATAATGAAGTTGTATTATGAGTGTTTGACACTCTTTCTTGAAAGAAAATTATGAAATCTTACTAGAATCTTGAATCTTTACAAAATCTTGAAAATTACTGTATCTACGAACTAATAAACATACGAAAAGCATCCCTTGAAATAAAAGCAAACTAATTCCTTCTTCAACTGGAAAACTGAAGAAGCGATTGGTCATAACAAAACAAACTAAGATCTTTTTAGCTCTTTTTGATTCAGCTTACAACTGCGAATTGTTTTTGTTTTTTTTTTTTTTTTGAAAATTAAATTGATCAAACACAAAAACACGCTCAAACATAACGAACGCTAACCTGCAACACCGATTACGATGTGTAAATACCCAAATTGATATCGATTTGCAAATGCTAAGTGAAAGTGTGGAGAAACAAATATCGCACTAGTAAAATAAATATTTTTTAATGATTTATTTTTTTATTTCATTTATATTTATATATTTTTTATATTTCATTTTTAGTGTCATATATTTCTTTACAGTTTGAATTTAGTATTATTATTATTATAGTATTATCTATGTTGACATGAAAGAATAATAGCAAACACAAATAATAATAACTCATTATATTTCAGTTTTTCACTACAAAAATGTCTATAGTGGGTTTAAATCTAATATGGGGATATATAATTTTATACGTGGCTGTGGAGTTATGATGTATTTGTAAAGTGGCCCACAAGATCATTTGATTGGCCACCCGGAGTTATACAGTGGTAATCAACAAGTTCAGCAGCTTCATCAGCAGACTAAAAGGACTGATTTTTAGCAGACAGCAGCAATGTTTGCAAATTAAAAACATATTCTCAATTTTTTGAATTTATTGAAATTTTTTTCAATTTCTGTCTGTCAACGTCTACACAGCACACTTTATGTCTTCGTCGACAATTGGA
>BPLR01020984.1:0-28587 GCA_021605095.1 Caerostris extrusa
GCTGATGAGCATGATGGCTTTGTCTTACTTCATTTCAAAAATGCGATGCATTGTTTCAAAAATGCGCGTTTACGTAACAGCATCTTGCCTCGTTTGTTGAACTATCTGATGGGGGAGTTCAGGTTTCCTAAATATACGATACACAAATGTGAGTAGTTCCTTTCTAAAATCCTCCCTTGGGCACTGCTCTCTCTTTCTTCAGCGACATGGAGCCCTGCCCGGACTCCTACCTACAGGCTGTCCAACAATGCTGTTCTCCTCTCCCTCTATCAAACTGAGGAGACTGCGGCCTGATGTCCAACTGGCTGACGCTCTTTCGAATCTACAACAGCCCGGCGTGGTTTGTCGGCAGTTCGGAATACACTTTTATTGTTCAAAAATTCTATCAATATAGCTGGTGTGATTGCTACTATATAATACACTAAAATGCAATCATTTTGGATCAACTATGTGTTTAGATAGTTAAAAAAAACATTTGGCTCCATTGATTTAACATAGGGTCCTGGAGGCTACCTGTGACGGCAAGTACCACGGGTTTCGGTTTCGAGTTTTTGAAAATATTGTTTTAGACTTTTCTTTTAGTGCATTTAAATGAGAATAATTAATTTAATTCTTATCAAAGTTGTTTTCTTGTTTGTCTTTGGATTAGCATTGATTATTAGAAATAATTAAAATCTGCATAGCATTTTTCTTAGATCAATTTATGTTTCTTTTCTGTTCTTCTTAAAGAATGTTGTGAAACTCTTTGGACTTTATCTGAATTTTTTTAACTTCATTACTTTATTAAAATGCAATTTTTTGTAAACTTTCATTGCATTGGGAGTTCAATTTAAAAATTTAGTTTACGATCGTTCTATTCAGTGACTGTAAAACTATACTTGTATATATGTATATGTTTGTATATACGAGTAGTAGGATTGGTGTAATTAAAATCCACTTTCAAGGCTACTGCCAAAAAAGAACCACACTTCACAATGGGTTTCAAATTTGAGCTGAAGATACTTGAAAAAGGGGGAAACAGTATGGCATCCAAAAAAATGTCACCAATTTCCATCAATTTGGTATGATCTTGCCGTGGTGGATGGGCTTTCACAGTGTCAGTTAAGTGTCGATGTCACAGTGTTCACAAAGTAACAGTGTCACAACTGTTGAATGACTTGGAAGTCATTTTCGTCATTTCAAACCAGGAAACAATCAAGCACGTTGAACACACTACGATTGGTTTTTAATGTGCAACTCTCATACCAAATACGTTGTCATTTCGATTCAAAATATCACTGGCAGCCTAATTTACTTTCTTTAGGTCACTTTACAGCGTCATCATATTAATACGCTTTGGAACTTTTTCTTGATGTCGTACCGTTACCTCCTTCTTTTTAAGTATCTTCAGTTCAAATTTGAACTCATTGTGACGAAGTGGTTCTTATTTTTTTTACAGCATTTTGAAAGTGGGACTTTAATTACAATCACACTGTATAAGAAAAATTAGTTTCAGCTTTTGGAGAAAAAAAGATATTCCAATTTTCGACTTTAACAATAAAGATTAATGGGCAACATTTATTGAATATTTATAACAATGCCTGACATGGCAGTTTCCTTAAAAAATAGAACGAATGTAGCTGCAATGACTGAAAATCAATACGATCCATCATGTTTATACTGAATTAACATACAAAATAACATTTACTCAATACCAGGGCAACGGAAAATATTATTTTACCAAAGAAGAGAGTAATCGTTTTTAAACAGATTTGAAAATATTGATACGAATGGGACAGAATGAGAAATATTTAGACCTGAATAAATATTATTTAATGACTGAAATACTAGATTTGTAAAATATGAATAAGAAAAAGAAATTGTTATCAACAAGGCATATTATTTATTTTACATTTATAGAAAAAGAAAATCAATATCTGCTTTTTAATCGCTGTCAAGCTGTTATTTGTAAATGTAAAATTGATTTTAAATGTTTTAAATTCATATCGTAAGTTAACTATAATTGATAGATTAATTTTTAATTATTTTATTATTAATTCTGAATTATATACGAATTGCAAGTTATTTTTCTGGAGGATTTTTAATTTTTAAAGCTAGTTTTTAAAATTACATGAATGATATTGATATTTACTTGATATTTACATCATCATGATATTGCTGTTTACATGATATTTACATCATCATGATATTGATATTCTGATTTTACATAACTCAGATATGGTATTGATATTTACATATTTACTCATCATGATATTGATATTCTTATTTTATATAATTCAGATATGATATTGATATTTACATGATATTTACATCATCATGATATTGATATTTGCGTGACATTTCCATAACTCAGATATGATATTTACAGCACCATAATATCGATATTCATACGTTATTCACATAACTCAGGTATGATATTTACACCATCATGATATTGATATTTACATCATAATTATATTGATATTTACATCATCATGATAATATTAATATCAATAATATATTAATATTTACATGATATTTACGTAACTCAGATATGATATTTACATCATAATGGCATTGATATTTACAAAACTCAGACATGATATTTACATCATAATGGCATTGATATTTACAAAACTCAGATATGATATTTACACCAAAATGACATTGATATTTACATAACTCAGATATGATATTTTCATCATAATGATATTTACATAACTTAGATATGATAATCAACAGGATATTGATATTTACGCGAGTCAAAAACGTTTGCGGACACTTTTAGACCTTATCTATTAGAGTAGATTAATTACGCTCCTTAAAATTAATGAATTGATTTTTCTTGTAAAAATAGCTTTGTTTATATGTTGTATAGGCTATATTTAATGAGAAAATATAATGATGAAAACTTTTGTCTTAAATTTATGTAAAATTTATTAGAAATGAGTTCAAATAAAAATTCAGGATCTGTTGAAAGCAATTTATAGGGATCGAAAACTGCATTTATATATTTGTTATTTATGCAGATAATAAATTATTACTTCATTTTTACACAAGGAATTTTTATTCGTTAAGACGTTTTTCACTTTTATTCTATTTTTCGTTAACTTGCCCGCCAATGCATCCCACACATGTTTGATATGATTATTTAAACAGCTTCATAACAATTGATTATTTAAACAGCTTCATAACAATTGATTATTTAAATTTTGTTTTGATAGCAAAATAATTTATCATTCTAACATTTAAGCATTCTTTAAGCTTTAATACCAGTTTTTTTTAATATACAGGGGATTGTATTTAAAGTTCCATTTTCAAAATAATGTAAAAAAAGAATCCCTTGTCACAATGAGTACAAATTTGAACTGAAGATACTTGAATAAGGGCGAAACTGTATGGCGTCAAAAAAAGTTTCAAGTAAAGTTCCACCGATTTTTCCCATCCAATGTGGTATGACCTTGCCGTGGTGGATGGGCTTTCTACTACCAGTGTCGTAACTGTTGAATGACTTGGAATCATTTTTCCGTCTAGAAACCGAAACAATCCAGCACATTGAACACTACTGATGATTTAATGTGCAACTACGTTGCACATTAAATCATCAGTACATGCCAAATACGTTGTCATTTAGATTCAATATAACACTGTCATCCAAATTCATTTTTTTCTTATGCCGCTAACAGCGCCATCTATTAATACACTTCGGATTTTTTCGATCGAATGTTCGAATTTTTTTACCGTTTCCCTATTCTTCATGTACCTTCAATTCAAATTTGAGCTCATTGTGACGAGTGGTTTGTTTTCTGCAGCATTTTGAATGTGTAACTATGTATTCGGTGAACGTCTAAGATAGAGCCCACCTGAATGTTTGAAACGCTTCTGACCATTTTCTAACGTATTGTTGCTTCATGAATTTTGTATTATGCATCATTCTTGGTATCGGCATAGTTTCCTATGAGAATTAATTACGATTTCATTATTTTTTCTGCAACAAAATTTGACAGTATAATTTATCATTTAATGAGCATATAAATTGCTGAACACATAAAAGGATTTTATTTTATTTATTATTTTTTTCCAACGGATAGGATTGTTTAAAATAATAAGCAGTTGAATTAGTTTAAATGATTAAACAACTTCGTGATTTGAAATAATTTATTCATATGGATTAATGGAAATGTGTTCTTAATAAGCATTTCTGTTATACAGTCACGTGATTACTCACAGTTGTGATTGTTTAAAATAATGAGCACTTGGATTAGTTTAAAGGATTAAATGACTTTCAATGATTTGAAATAATTTTTCATATGGATTAATGGAAATGTGTTCTTAATAAGCATTTCTGTTATACAGTCACGTGATTACTCACAGTTGTGATTGTTTAAAATAATGAGCACTTGGATTAGTTTAAAGGATTAAATGACTTTCAATGATTTGAAATAATTTATTCATATGGATTAATGGAAATGTGTTCTTAATAAGCATTTCTGTTATACAGTCACGTGATTACTCACAGTTGTGATTGTTTAAAATAATGAGCACTTGGATTAGTTTAAAGGATTAAATGACTTTCAATGATTTAAAAAATAATTTATTCATATGGATTAATGGAAATGTGTTCTTAATAAGCATTTCTGTTATACAGTCACGTGATTACTCACAGTTGTGATTGTTTAAAATAATGAGCACTTGGATTAGTTTAAAGGATTAAATGACTTTCAATGATTTGAAATAATTTATTCATATGGATTAATGGAAATGTGTTCTTAATAAGCATTTCTGTTATACAGTCACGTGATTACTCACAGTTGTGATTGTTTAAAATAATGAGCACTTGGATTAGTTTAAAGGATTAAATGACTTTCAATGATTTGAAATAATTTATTCATATGGATTAATGGAAATGTGTTCTTAATAAGCATTTCTGTTATACAGTCACGTGATTACTCACAGTTGTGATTGTTTAAAATAATGAGCACTTGATTAGTTTAAAGGATTAAATGACTTTCAATGATTTGAAATAATTTATTCATATGGATTAATGGAAATGTGTTCTTAATAAGCATTTCTGTTATACAGTCACGTGATTACTCACAGTTGTGATTGTTTAAAATAATGAGCACTTGGATTAGTTTGAAGGATTAAATGACTTTCAATGATTTGAAATAATTTATTCATATGGATTAATGGAAATGTGTTCTTAATAAGCATTTCTGTTATACAGTCACGTGATTACTACACAGTTGTGATTGTTTAAAATAATGAGCACTTGGATTAGTTTAAAGGTTTAAATGACTTTCAATGATTTGAAATAATTTATTCATATGGATTAATGGAAATGTGTTCTTAATAAGCATTTCTGTTATACAGTCACGTGATTACTCACAGTTGTGATTGTTTAAAATAATGAGCACTTGGATTAGTTTGAAGGATTAAATGACTTTCAATGATTTGAAATAATTTATTCATATGGATTAATGGAAATGTGTTCTTAATAAGCATTTCTGTTATACAGTCACGTGATTACTCACAGTTGTGATTGTTTAAAATAATGAGCACTTGGATTAGTTTAAAGGATTAAATGACTTTCAATGATTTGAAATAATTTATTCATATGGATTAATGGAAATGTGTTCTTAATAAGCATTTCTGTTATACAGTCACGTGATTACTCACAGTTGTGATTGTTTAAAATAATGAGCACTTGGATTAGTTTGAAGGATTAAATGACTTTCAATGATTTGAAATAATTTTTCATATGGATTAATGGAAATGTGTTCTTAATAAGCATTTCTGTTATACAGTCACGTGATTACTCACAGTTGTGATTGTTTAAAATAATGAGCACTTGGATTAGTTTGAAGGATTAAATGACTTTCAATGATTTGAAATAATTTATTCATATGGATTAATGGAAATGTGTTCTTAATAAGCATTTCTGTTATACAGTCACGTGATTACTCACAGTTGTGATTGTTTAAAATAATGAGCACTTGGATTAGTTTGAAGGATTAAATGACTTTCAATGATTTAAAATAATTTATTCATATGGATTAATGGAAATGTGTTCTTAATAAGCATTTCTGTTATACAGTCACGTGATTACTCACAGTTGTGATTGTTAAAAAATAATGAGCACTTGGATTAGTTTGAAGGATTAAATGACTTTCAATGATTTGAAATAATTTATTCATATGGATTAATGGAAATGTGTTCTTAATAAGCATTTCTGTTATACAGTCACGTGATTACTCACAGTTGTGATTGTTTAAAATAATGAGCACTTGGATTAGTTTGAAGGATTAAATGACTTTCAATGATTTGAAATAATTTATTCATATGGATTAATGGAAATGTGTTCTTAATAAGCATTTCTGTTATACAGTCACGTGATTACTCACAGTTGTGATTGTTTAAAATAATGAGCACTTGGATTAGTTTGAAGGATTAAATGACTTTCAATGATTTGAAATAATTTATTCATATGGATTAATGGAAATGTGTTCTTAATAAGCATTTCTGTTATACAGTCACGTGATTACTCACAGTTGTGATTGTTTAAAATAATGAGCACTTGGATTAGTTTGAAGGATTAAAATGACTTTCAATGATTTGAAATAATTTATTCATATGGATTAATGGAAATGTGTTCTTAATAAGCATTTCTGTTATACAGTCACGTGATTACTCACAGTTGTGATTGTTTAAAATAATGAGCACTTGGATTAGTTTAAAGGATTAAATGACTTTCAATGATTTAAAATAATTTATTCATATGGATTAATGGAAATGTGTTCTTAATAAGCATTTCTGTTATACAGTCACGTGATTACTCACAGTTGTGATTGTTTAAAATAATGAGCACTTGGATTAGTTTGAAGGATTAAATGACTTTCAATGATTTGAAATAATTTATTCATATGGATTAATGGAAATGTGTTCTTAATAAGCATTTCTGTTATACAGTCAGGTGATTACTCACAGTTGTGATTGTTTAAAATAATGAGCACTTGGATTAGTTTGAAGGATTAAATGACTTTCAATGATTTGAAATAATTTATTCATATGGATTAATGGAAATGTGTTCTTAATAAGCATTTCTGTTATATAGTCACGTGATTACTCACAGTTGTGATTGTTTAAAATAATGAGCACTTGGATTAGTTTAAAGGTTTAAATGACTTTCAATGATTTGAAATAATTTATTCATATGGATTAATGGAAATGTGTTCTTAATAAGCATTTCTGTTATACAGTCACGTGATTACTCACAGTTGTGATTGTTTAAAATAATGAGCACTTGGATTAGTTTGAAGGATTAAATGACTTTCAATGATTTGAAATAATTTATTCATATGGATTAATGGAAATGTGTTCTTAATAAGCATTTCTGTTATACAGTCACGTGATTACTCACAGTTGTGATTGTTTAAAATAATGAGCACTTGGATTAGTTTGAAGGATTAAATGACTTTCAATGATTTGAAATAATTTATTCATATGGATTAATGGAAATGTGTTCTTAATAAGCATTTCTGTTATACAGTCACGTGATTACTCACAGTTGTGATTGTTTAAAATAATGAGCACTTGGATTAGTTTAAAGGATTAAATGACTTTCAATGATTTAAAATAATTTATTCATATGGATTAATGGAAATGTGTTCTTAATAAGCATTTCTGTTATACAGTCACGTGATTACTCACAGTTGTGATTGTTTAAAATAATGAGCACTTGGATTAGTTTAAAGGATTAAATGACTTTCAATGATTTGAAATAATTTATTCATATGGATTAATGGAAATGTGTTCTTAATAAGCATTTCTGTTATACAGTCACGTGATTACTCACAGTTGTGATTGTTTAAAATAATGAGCACTTGGATTAGTTTGAAGGATTAAATGACTTTCAATGATTTGAAATAATTTATTCATATGGATTAATGGAAATGTGTTTTTAATAAGCATTTCTGTTATACAGTCACGTGATTACTCACAGTTGTGATTGTTTAAAATAATGAGCACTTGGATTAGTTTGAAGGATTAAATGACTTTCAATGATTTGAAATAATTTATTCATATGGATTAATGGAAATGTGTTCTTAATAAGCATTTCTGTTATACAGTCACGTGATTACTCACAGTTGTGATTGTTTAAAATAATGAGCACTTGGATTAGTTTGAAGGATTAAATGACTTTCAATGATTTGAAATAATTTATTCATATGGATTAATGGAAATGTGTTCTTAATAAGCATTTCTGTTATATAGTCACGTGATTACTCACAGTTGTGATTGTTTAAAATAATGAGCACTTGGATTAGTTTAAAGGTTTAAATGACTTTCAATGATTTGAAATAATTTATTCATATGGATTAATGGAAATGTGTTCTTAATAAGCATTTCTGTTATACAGTCACGTGATTACTCACAGTTGTGATTGTTTAAAATAATGAGCACTTGGATTAGTTTGAAGGATTAAATGACTTTCAATGATTTGAAATAATTTATTCATATGGATTAATGGAAATTTGTTCTTAATAAGCATTTCTGTTATACAGTCACGTGATTACTCACAGTTGTGATTGTATAAAATAATGAGCACTTGGATTAGTTTGAAGGATTAAATGACTTTCAATGATTTGATATAATTTATTCATATGGATTAATGGAAATGTGTTCTTAATAAGCATTTCTGTTATACAGTCACGTGATTACTCACAGTTGTGATTGTTTAAAATAATGAGCACTTGGATTAGTTTGAAGGATTAAATGACTTTCAATGATTTGAAATAATTTATTCATATGGATTAATGGAAATGTGTTCTTAATAAGCATTTCTGTTATACAGTCACGTGATTACTCACAGTTGTGATTGTTTAAAATAATGAGCACTTGGATTAGTTTGAAGGATTAAATGACTTTCAATGATTTGAAATAATTTATTCATATGGATTAATGGAAATGTGTTCTTAATAAGCATTTCTGTTATACAGTCACGTGATTACTCACAGTTGTGATTCTTTAAAATAATGAGCACTTGGATTAGTTTGAAGGATTAAATGACTTTCAATGATTTGAAATAATTTATTCATATGGATTAATGGAAATGTGTTCTTAATAAGCATTTCTGTTATACAGTCACGTGATTACTCACAGTTGTGATTGTTTAAAATAATGAGCACTTGGATTAGTTTAAAGGATTAAATGACTTTCAATGATTTAAAATAATTTATTCATATGGATTAATGGAAATGTGTTCTTAATAAGCATTTCTGTTATACAGTCACGTGATTACTCACAGTTGTGATTGTTTAAAATAATGAGCACTTGGATTAGTTTAAAGGATTAAATGACTTTCAATGATTTGAAATAATTTATTCATATGGATTAATGGAAATGTGTTCTTAATAAGCATTTCTGTTATACAGTCACGTGATTACTCACAGTTGTGATTGTTTAAAATAATGAGCACTTGGATTAGTTTGAAGGATTAAATGACTTTCAATGATTTGAAATAATTTATTCATATGGATTAATGGAAATGTGTTTTTAATAAGCATTTCTGTTATACAGTCACGTGATTACTCACAGTTGTGATTGTTTAAAATAATGAGCACTTGGATTAGTTTGAAGGATTAAATGACTTTCAATGATTTGAAATAATTTATTCATATGGATTAATGGAAATGTGTTCTTAATAAGCATTTCTGTTATACAGTCACGTGATTACTCACAGTTGTGATTGTTTAAAATAATGAGCACTTGGATTAGTTTGAAGGATTAAATGACTTTCAATGATTTGAAATAATTTATTCATATAGATTAATGGAAATGTGTTCTTAATAAGCATTTCTGTTATACAGTCACGTGATTACTCACAGTTGTGATTGTTTAAAATAATGAGCACTTGGATTAGTTTAAAGGATTAAATGACTTTCAATGATTTGAAATAATTTATTCATATGGATTAATGGAAATGTGTTCTTAATAAGCATTTCTGTTATACAGTCACGTGATTACTCACAGTTGTGATTGTTTAAAATAATGAGCACTTGGATTAGTTTGAAGGATTAAATGACTTTCAATGATTTGAAATAATTTATTCATATGGATTAATGGAAATGTGTTCTTAATAAGCATTTCTGTTATACAGTCACGTGATTACTCACAGTTGTGATTGTTTAAAATAATGAGCACTTGGATTAGTTTAAAGGATTAAATGACTTTCAATGATTTGAAATAATTTATTCATATGGATTAATGGAAATGTGTTCTTAATAAGCATTTCTGTTATACAGTCACGTGATTACTCACAGTTGTGATTGTTTAAAATAATGAGCACTTGGATTAGTTTGAAGGATTAAATGACTTTCAATGATTTGAAATAATTTATTCATATGGATTAATGGAAATGTGTTCTTAATAAGCATTTCTGTTATACAGTCACGTGATTACTCACAGTTGTGATTGTTTAAAATAATGAGCACTTGGATTAGTTTAAAGGATTAAATGACTTTCAATGATTTGAAATAATTTATTCATATGGATTAATGGAAATGTGTTCTTAATAAGCATTTCTGTTATACAGTCACGTGATTACTCACAGTTGTGATTGTTTAAAATAATGAGCACTTGGATTAGTTTGAAGGATTAAATGACTTTCAATGATTTGAAATAATTTATTCATATGGATTAATGGAAATGTGTTCTTAATAAGCATTTCTGTTATACAGTCACGTGATTACTCACAGTTGTGATTGTTTAAAATAATGAGCACTTGGATTAGTTTAAAGGATTAAATGACTTTCAATGATTTAAAATAATTTATTCATATGGATTAATGGAAATGTGTTCTTAATAAGCATTTCTGTTATACAGACACGTAGTCACTCACAGATGTGATTGTTTAAAATGATAAGGATTTTTTTATAATAAATTTAGCTCAATGCCTCACAAATAATTACAAATTTCTTAGTAAATTATGAAGAAAAATATTTAATATAATAAGGATATATATTTATAATAAATTTAGTTCAATGCTTTACAAATAATTACAAATTTCTTAAAATAATTATAAAGAAAATTTTTTAATTGTATTAATATTAATTATATTATTAATATTAATAAGTTTAATTAATTGAATTTCAGTCTGTCTGTTTCAAAATAAAGCACATTTTCAAAATGAGATTTGTACAGGAGCTAAATTATTCGTTGCACGCGTAAATTCATTTTCGTAAATTAATTTGGGGACAGAATGCGATTATTTTAAATCTCTTGGAGTGCGTCAAAATTAAAGAGCTTCCATCTAGATTGATCAAGAAGCAGGGGATTAGAAGTAAATAATAATTTACATTAATGTGAATCAATATTTTAGCTCTACATTGTGTTTCGTAAACTGTTTTGTCAAAATTTAAAAAAGGTTACGCTATTTATTATGGATCTCAGCATCCAGAGATGGGGTGCCGAGATTCGAGCATTTTTGCAGGAGTCAGGTGTTGATATAAAAATCTAACTGTTATATAAAAAATAGTTTTTACAACGCAATTTATGTTTCACAGTAATGGAAGAAGATTTATAGAAACTATTCTGTTACTAAAAAAAAAAAAAAATGATTTAATGTATTACCAATAAAGCATATTTGTGCACAGGTTTCGGGTTTGAACCCGGCGGGGCCATGCAGTGTCACAAAATCCACTTAAACCGTAGGCCCCATTCTAATATGGCTGTAGAGTGTTGGGCGTTGTGCTGACAACCCTACCCTCGTAAAAAGAAAAGATCTCCTGTCTCGAAATCTGCCAGCAGGCAGACGGTCTCGGCTCACCATGAAGATATTGCACCACTGATGATGATGATGCATATTTAAAGCAGTTATCAGAAGTCTGACACTTTCTTTTCAAGTCATCATGTGATCCGTAAGTTATTGCTTGATCCATCTTCAGGCAACAGAATACAGCAGGTTATTACTTTCTGTAAGGAGTTAGTGGTTACCACGCGCATTTATATGCAAAAACTTCCCTCAAACAGTTCCATTGAATATTGTCTTTTCTAAAAACTGTAGATATAATATAGGGATAAATTAAGATTCGATGAATCATACGATTAGAACTTTAGATAATGAATTAAATTCCAATCTATTCGCTCATCAACTTACTCACATTATACTTGAACACAATGTTGTTACAATCTCCATAGAGTCTCCTCTTTTCTGAAAGTGTCTATAACATACTGATTCCAATATAATGAAATTAATTCTAATTCATTTGCGCATTCAACTTGCTTACATTAGCACCTATTATACGTGCAAGACTGTCATCTTGCTAACTGTAAATATTCAATTTACTGTAAATGAATCGTTTTTTTCCCCTTGTGTTGGTTTGTTATGCAGTATTTAACATTTTGAAATCTCTTAAATAATGCCTGGAAGTATTAGTGTGAATGGATTGGCAATATTAAAAAAAAAAAAATAAAATTGTAGTCTTGAAATTAAAAAAAAAAAAACATTTGTTTTATGTTTTATCCTCAGTTTTTTATTCTTTTATACTTCTTATTTTTTACATATTTTAATAAGAATACGTTTCATATTTTTCAAATTCGATTCTTAAAAGGCAACAAAATTTGAAAATAGTGAATTTAGTGAGGAATTTGAAATTGAGGAAATCAGTGAGGAATTTGAAAATAAAATTTATTGAAAATTATTATATATGATGAACCAACGTATTTATATACACAAATTTGTGTATATATCCCTTACTTAGCAATATTTTAGAAAATATTTATTGTTCATTTTGAACATTAAATACTTGCTAAAATATATTATTCTTTTTCACTATTTGTCAACAAATGTTCAATTTCATCTATTTAATGAAACTAAATTATGTTATATTTTTTGCAGTATAGTGCATCAATTATTAATAAAATTTATGCAATTAAATTAAGGAAATTGTTTTCTTAAAAAAGTTACCATCAAATTAAATTACTTCTATTATTATTTCAGTAACTAAATGTAAAAGACCCCGACTATAATAATAATCTACAAAATAATAATAATTTATATCAACATTAAAAATTTATGAGAAATATAAATGGTCTACAATAGTTATTAAGAATCTATAATAATAGTATACAATAATAATACTAATCCACAGTAATAATAATATTTAACGGTTTCAATAAATACTATTCAACGCAAATACACTCAAACGTGAAACCTTCGTTTAACAACATTCGTTGTTTAAGTTCCTGTCATAAGATCGCTGACAGACATTTTTAAGACTTTGTAAGCAAAGCAAGACAAACAAAAAAAAGGCACCTTTAAGTTCCAAAGCGGAGTCATCTATTAGCGACTCTTTTTTCTCTTTTTTTTCCCAAAACAGCTGTCTCTTAAAGAGAGAAGAGCGGGAGGAAAAAGAAAAAAGAAAAGAATGCACAAGACACGAGCGGGGAAGATTTTTCTTTTGTTACTACACGAAGAAGAGGTCTTCCAAAGAGGCCGGAAGATTTGTCAAAGGCATGACTTCTCTCTCTCCCTTGACATCTGCGCACGGTAGGTCTCTATCTTGCTTGAACAAAGAGAGGCATTTAATAGCACAGCACTCCAAAAGCTCCGTCGAATTAATATAATATTCCATCGGCATTGTTGCTGGCAGTTTCTGAAACACTGACAAACATATCAGTGACAAATGGTTTAAAAGAAAACGAAAAAAAGATGCATTGCATTTTAAACACAATATAATAAATGTAGAAATAAATTCTGAATTGGATACATTTAAATTATTATAGCATTCAGATGTGTGTCGATTCTCCATTTTTGTTGCTCATTTCCAGAAATCTCTTTTTAAGATCATACTCTAGATCACGGGTTGCCAACCCAAATAGAGAGGGCGACTTTGGAAATGCTTCCTAACTCCGCGGGCCGTATATAAAATTATGTATCCCTATATTAGAGTTAGACCCACTGTAGACATTTTTGGAGTGAAAAATTGAAACATAATGAGAGTTATAATTATTGTGTTTTAATATTATTACATGGAAACAATGCAATAAATGTAGAAATAAATGATGAATTGAATAAATTTCAGTTATTATAACTTTCAAATTGGGGCTTGGTGGCCAAGTGGCTAGCGCTCAGGCCTTTGGTAACCCAGCCTTCAGGTTCGAATCCCTGGCGATGGCATGGATGTCTGTGAGTGGTTCAGAATCCACTTTAAATTGTAGGTCCCGGTCTGTTTAGAATAAAGTGTGCACAAGATGACCGTAGAGAAACAAACCCAAACCAAACCTGATGGCCGTGTGGCTAGAGCTCTGGCGTTCGTTACCACAGGTTTTTTCGAATCCTGGCGGTGGCATAGATGTTTGTTAGTGGGTAGTGGCTTTAAACCTTAGATTCCGCTTTAACATCATCGTAGAGCATTACAGGGGTAGTGTTACTCCACGTCCGTAGCTTATCTTCAAGCTACTCGCACCTTCTCGGTAGTGCTAAGTGAGTAGCGTCGGTGCAGCGCTTGCCTGCAGGCATCAAAAACAACTGTCTAAGTGTTTGCCAGCTGGATTAGAAAAAAAAAATGATAATTTATATCAACATTAATAATTTATAAAAATTTTAATGATCTGCAATAATTATTAAGAATCTATAATAATAGTTTACCCCAATAACATTAATCAATAATGACAATAATAATATTTAACCGTTTCAATAAATAATATTCAACACAAAAACACTCAAAACGTAAAAACTTCGTTTAACAGCTTTCGTTGTTTAAGTTCCTGTCATAAGATCGCTGATAGACATTTTTGAGACTTTGTAAGCAAAGCAAGAGAGAAAGAAAAGAAAGATGAAGAAGGCACCTTTAAGTTCCAAAGCGGAGTCATCTATTAGCGACGTTTTTTTTTTCTCTTTTCCCCAAACAGCTGTCTCTTAAAAGAGAGAAGAGCGGGAGGAAAAAGAAAAAAGAAAAGAATGCGCTAGACACGAGCGGGAGAAGATTTTTCTTTGTTACTACATGAAGAAGAGGTCTTCCAAAGAGGCCGGAAGATTTGTCAAAGGCATGACTTCTCTCTCCCTTGACGTCTGCGCACGGGAGGTCTCTCTCTTGCTTGAACAGAGAGGGGGTTTTAATAGCACAACACTCCAAAAGCTCCGTCGAATTAATATAATATTCCATCGGCATTGTTGCTGGCAGTTTCTGAAACACTGGCAACATGTCAGTGACAAAAAGGTTGAGAAGAAAAAGGTGCATTGCATTTTAAACGCAATGCAATAAATGTAGGAATAAATTGTGAATTGGATATATTTAAATTATTTTTTTTTTTGTTCTAATGGACTTAGACTGCAAACACTTAAACACTTGCCTTTGATGGCTTAAGACAAGTGCTGCACGGATGTTACTCATTTAGCACTACCCAGGAGGTGCGTGTAGCTTGAAAATAAACTACGGACGCGGAGTAACAATACCCCCGCAAAGGAACCTACGATTTAAAGAGAATTCCGAATCACTACAAACATCCATGACACTACCGGGATTCGAACCCGAAACCTGTGGTATCGAGCACCAGTGCGCTAAACACTCGGCACTCCAGGTCCCAATTTAAATTATTATAACTTTCCAATCTATGGCCATCCTAAATTTTTGTTGCTGATTTAGAGAAATCCATTGCGGCCAATTGGCTAGCTCTCTGGTTCAGGTTCGAATCCCGGCGGTGGCATGGATGTTTGTGGGGAGTTCGGAATCCACTTTAAACTGTAGGTCCCGGTCTGTTTAGCCTAAAGTGTGCACAAAATGACCGTACAGCAACAAACCAAACCAAACCTGATGGCCGACTGGCTGCGCTTGGTATCACAGGTTTCGGCTTCGAGTCCTGTCAGTGGCATGGATGTTTGTGAATGGTTCACAATCCACTTTAAACTATAGGTCTCTAATAAGATTTTAGAGCTCTGCGGGGCAGTTACTCTGCGTCCGTAGTTTATCTTCAAGCTACACGCGCCCCTTGGGTAGTGAGTAACGTCAGTGCAGCACTTATCTTAAGGCAACAAAGACAACTGTCTGAGTGTTTGCCAGCTGCATTAGAAAAAGAAATAATCATTTATATCAACATTAATAATTTAGAAAGATATGATCTACAAAAGTTGTTAAGAATCTATGATAACAGTTTACAACAATAATACTAATCTACAGTGATAGTAATAATACTGATATTTATTGGTTTCAATAAAAAATATATTACAAATACACTCAAAACGTAAAACCTTCGTTTAACAGCGTTCTTTGTTTAAGTTCCTGTCATAAGATCGCTGACAGACATTTTTGAGACATTGTAAGCAAAGCAAGAGAGAAAGAAAAGAAAGATGAAGAAGGCACCTTTAAGTTCCAAAGCGGAGTCATCTATTAGCGACGTTTATTTTCCTCTTTTCCCAAAACAGCTGTCTCCTAAAGAGATAAGAGCGGGAAGAAAAAGAAACGAAGAAAAGAAAAGAATGCGCTAGACACGAGCGGGGAAGAGTTTTCTTTGTTATTACATGAAGAAGAGGTCTTCCAAAGAGGCCGGAAGATTTGTCAAAGGCATGACTTCTCTCTCTCTCCCTTGACGTCTGCGCACGGGATGGTCTCTCTCTATCTCTGGCTTGAACAGAAAGAGGGATTTAATAGCACAGCACTCCAAAAGCTCCATCGAATTAATATAATATTCCATCGGCATTGTTGTTGGCAGTTTTCTGAAACACTGACAAACATGTCAGCGGCAAAAAGGTTTGAAAGAAAACGAAAAAAGGTGCGTTGCATTTTAAACGCAATGCAATAAACGTAGAAATAAATTATGAATTGATAAGTTATTATAACTTTCAATTTAAATTATTATTAATTATTCAATTTAAGTTATTATAACTTTCAATTTAAATTATTATTAATTATTCAATTTAAGTTATTATAACTTTCAATTTAAAATTATTAAATTCAATTTAATTATTATTATTCAATTTAAGTTATTATTAATTTAAATTATTATTAATTTAAGTTATTATAACTTTCAATTTAAATTATTATTAATTATTCAATTTAAGTTATTATAACTTTCAATTTAAATTATTATTAATTATTCAATTTAAGTTATTATAACTTTCAATTTAAATTATTATTAACTTTCAATTTAAATTATTATTAATTATTCAATTTAAGTTATTATAATTTTCAAATCACGGCCTGATGGCCGAGAGGTAGCGCTTTGGCACTCTGGCGCTCGGTACCACATGTTTCGGGTTCGTGTCCCGGCTGTGGCATGGATGTTTGTAGTGGTTCGAATCTATTTTAAACCGTGGGTAACGGTCTAACAGGATCGTAGAGCATTAGGTACCGATCTGTTTAGCCTGAAGTGTGCACAAGATGACCGTAGAGCGTCAAACCAAACCAAACCGCTTTCGTAGCTTATCCTCAAGCTACACGCACCTCCTGGGTAGTGCTAAGTGAGTAACGTCTGTGCAGCGCTTGCTTTAAAACATCAAAGACAATTGTCAATTGTGTTTGCCAGCTGCATTAGAAAAGAAATCTATGTCGATCCTCAAGTTTTGTTACTCATTTTCAGAAATTCATTTTCTAACTTAAAACTATAGCTTTCTCAAGTAGAGGCGGATAGCATTCTAGATGAGAGGTGGCCAACCCGCGGCCCTCCTTGAACATTTTTCCGGCCCCTGAGATGCATCAGACTTTTACAAATTATATTTATTGTATAACGGCCAAAGGAGTGAAAACCAATGTATTAAAAAAGAACATTATGTGTGCGTCCATATATTCAGAAATGAACTGTTGAAATGATGAGAAAAACATTAACTTTCATTTTAAAATAATATTCTGGCGAATGAGTTCGCAAAATAATTAAATAATATTCTGCGAACTCATGAATGTATGATTTCAGCAGACAAATATTAAAACCGTACATTGCAGATTTGGCAGATAAATATAAAAAACCATACATTTAAGAATAATCTCGCTGACAAATTCAAACATCTAACAAAGTCTAAAAATAAAAACAATAGATTCTAGCGATTATGTAAAACTAGTTGCAAATTTAAAAGCACCGAATTAAACATTCCTATTACTTAGGAAGCAAAAGCATGTTTATGGTTATGTATGCTTTTTTTTTTTTAACGCTGGATTGTCACTGCGTCCCCGAGGTCACTTAAAGTGAAACATAGAACCTGTTGTATTAGATGTTCCAAGATGCGCGCGTCATGAGTTCGCAGAATATTATTTAATTTTTGGAACATTTAATATAATTCTCCATTCCAGGAGATGCAGGTTGAATGGATCACTGTTTAAATAGTCTGAATTTATAGGCCCAAGTTGGTGTAAAAGCGATATGGGTACACACCGCTTTTCTGCATCCTTGTCGTGGTGCACCGGTTACATGTTGAATCACTGATAGTGCAAATAAAGTGCTTTGATATCCTCTGCGGCAATCGTTTTGTCATATCTCTGCTATAAATCAACTGCATCCGTTTTGACTCTGGGCAGTTCTGTGGTTTAACCATTCCTGCCGATATCGGAGATCTAGTGCAAAATCAGTAATATTACAAAATTTGTGCGTGAAAATTATCGCCTACTATACTATTGCCTCTTATATAAATATTTGCTATTATACATGAGGCTGTAGTACAGTTCAAGAAAATGAATTTTTGAAAATGAAATTAAATTTTTGTTCTAGAACTAAAATTTATTCTTTTTCACACTCATCCTTGTGCGAAATTGGTTTGTTCTGGAGCTCCAGCACTTCATTCATTGGCAGCAAAAAATAAATAATTCACAAATAGAACTCATTACTAGAAACAAATTTGCATATGACAGTTAGTTACAAACAAATGACTCCACCCTGGTGTGTCGGTTTCCTTTTTTTTTTTTTTTACATTCCATAACTGACAAAATTGTATGCAAATATTTATTATTCTTCAATGTGTTCATTCAATATTATTTTTAGAAGTTCTTTCTCCAGTTATCTGTAAAGTTTTCACACCTTCAGATGAAAAGGAACACTTTTGAAAACTTAATGTTTCCTGGTACATTTTGAAATTTTGGATGAATTAAAAATAAATGTATATAAAGTTAAAGCACAGGTATATTTATTTTTGAAAGAAATGTTATTGGTAGGCTAAATTGTCTGTATTTTAAAAAAAATCAATATGTTTGTAAATGATTAGAAAATTTCTGTATAGCTATCCTGACATTGTAATAAAATCCATTCACTCTTAAAGTTATTGCTATAAACTAGGGGTGACCAACCCGCGGCACGCCTTGAAAATTTTTCCGCCCCTTTAGATGTATCACACTTTTACAAAATATATTTATTTTATAATGGCCAAATTAGGGGGAAACCAATGTATTAAAAAAATACGCTATGTGTGCATCTCTATATTTTAAATTTAACTGTCGAAATGATGACAAAAATTAACTTGCCTGAAAACTATACTAATATTGCCGGCTTTATTTATGGGTTTACAGTTATGAGTCCAGGAAATAGTTAAATTATATTCTGCGAACTCATGATGCGCGTGCATCTTGGAACATCTAATATAACAGGTTCTGTGAATCACTTTAAGAGACCTCAGTGATCATTAGATACGCACAGTGCATTGTTGATAGCAGAGGAAACCAGATTTTTAGTTCAAGTTGTTAACGCTTTTGTTTCAACTTACACATGCGAAGCGTTTTTTATCTAAAATGAAATTGACCCAACACAAAACACGCTCCAACATAATGGTTGTCAATCTGCAACACCCATGACGATGTGCAAATGGCCAAATTGAGATCGATTTGCAAAAGCTAAGTGAAAGAGAGAAACAACTATTGCATACAAAAAGAGGAACAACTAGTAAAATAAATAATTTTTAATTATTTAATTTATTTTTCTTTTATATTTATTTATTTTTATATTTCATTTGTGTTATATATTTCTTTACGATGTGCGTTCAGTATTATTATTGTTATATTATCTAAGTATACATGTAAGAATAATGGTAAACACAATGATAATAACTCATTTTGGTTCAGTTTTTTCCTCCAAAAACATTTCTATTGTTGGTCTAAATCTAATAGGGATGTATCATTTTATATGCGGAGTTAGGATGCATTTCCAAAGTGGCCTATAAGATCATTTGAATTGGCCATCCCTGCTATAAATGATGTTGACAGAAATCTTGATACTACAATGGGAATATGTAAACAAAATACACTATATATTTAATAATATATAAAGATACACTTTAACTTTTGGAAACGCAATAATATATTAACATTTTTTGGTGTCTCTAAACATCTGTCTTTTAAAAGAGAGAAATAAATATGCAAAAAAATGCACGAGGGTCTATCTGGGGAGGTGGGGATTTTCCATCGTTGAGTTGAGAACAGAAAGCGGATTTTTCTCCAGTGAAGATAGAAAGATTTTTCAAAAGCATCACTTCTCTAGCGCTTTCTTTTGACGTTTTACCATTTTCGCAAGTGCTGTATCTCTTGCTAAAGGGAAACATAGGTACAATAGCAGTACGCCTGAATGGGTCCTAGGAATTAATCTAATAGTTTATTAGAGGGCGTAAGTAGTTCCAGGAAAGTTGGACTTATTGGGAAAGGTACGAAAGGGGTGTGTTTATCTCTAAATCATCGAATGTTATAACTATTGGATTACATGGGCAATATATATACATATACAGAAATGATTGTCTGAGTAGAAATTGAGTTTGTACTACAAAAAAAATAAATGTCTAAGAAAATTTTGCGTTGATTCCGCATTTGATTAAATGATTTATATTGATTTCTTTTTAATTCAAAATTTATTTCATAGTGATGCGGAAATAATAATATTCGAGCACAAAAATCTTTTATTAATGACGGTTCGATATCAACTGGCTGGATAAGGTTTGACGTTCTTGAGCAGTTAATGCATAAGAATTTTAACGAATTACTTATACGTAATTCTAAATATTTTTTGAAGAAAAACTGATAACCTTTTTTCTCATTAACACTCGTTACCACAACAAAGACATATTTATCCAAAAGCCGCGAAAGAGGTCAGTTCTTTTAAATATACAAACTTCTCAAAGCACTCGACGACGTTTCACTTGAAGAGCCAGCAAGAAGGACTATCTGCAAAGTCCGCCGACCGATAAGTCTGTCAACAAGTCTGCAAGAAACGAGGCTTCAAAATCCTCACTCCCAAACATCGTTTAGCGGGTCGGCAACCACTGCTCTTTCGCCTTGTGTTTTCGCCGATCGCGAATTCTGTGTTTACTCGGGGCTGATTAGATAGCGGGGCAGGTTTGCTGGATGGACTACTTTGAGATTGTATGTACAATCGTGGCTCAGAAGATACCGAGGTTTGCTCCCACACTTTTTATTTTTATTTTTTAGCGATATGAGGAGGATTCAGTCTGTCTTCTGTATCAAGAAGGGTGTTGACGTTCGTGTAAAAGATTTTCATGTTAACAGTTTGAATTTTTCCCGATTATTGCAGCAAAAATATAGTATCAGTACCGAAATTTGTGTTCTTTTTTTTGAGATTGAAGTAAAAGTAAAAATTATGTTTATTCAATCATCGGTATAGTCATTGTAGACATTGTATTAGTTGTTGGTATACATTGTTTCAAAAGACGAGATGATTCGATGTCGTTTGTGATGTTCAGCATGTTGCGTCGTTAATTGGACTACTTGATGGCAGTTTTCAGAGTTTTCTCCCATATGATACGCAATTGCGGGTTAGTTTTCCCTAAAAAGTTCTCTCGCAAGACACTGCCCTCCGTCTTCAGCGACACGGAACCTTCTATTTATGGGTGCTCCATCCCAACAGAAGCTGCCCCCTTCCCTTCCATCCATGAATAGACTACTGACGAG
Organism: Caerostris extrusa; assembly: GCA_021605095.1. NCBI lineage: Eukaryota > Metazoa > Arthropoda > Arachnida > Araneae > Araneidae > Caerostris > Caerostris extrusa. The sequence goes on from BPLR01020984.1 coordinate 21,849, forward strand.
GTGTCCGTCCCGCACTGCAGAATACTGAGGATTAGTGGCAACAACAACATCTATTGGTATTTGGCATTGCAATCGTATTTACGGGATTTTTAGCAACAATATAAAAGCAGTCCTGTTATTGAATTTCGTAAGTTCATTTTCACTTTTTGCGTAGCGGAGCCTGGTATCCAATTGGCTAGCGCTATGTGAGTAGTTCGAATCCACAATAAACTGTAGAACCAGGTCTAATTAGCCCAAAGTATGCACAAAATGACCGTAGAGAGCGACAAACCAAACTTTAAAGTCTTTTTCTTTTTTTTGAGAAGCGTTTTCAGTTGTTAGACCATCAACAAAAACATATCATATGTCGAAAGTAACTTACCATGAAATGCCTTGTAAACGTGACATTTTCAATAATAAAAATGTTAAATGACAATGAAGATGGGAAGTTGCTAAAAGGTTTAAAATGTTATGTAAGTGAAAGCACATCATCTTGATAAAATAGTGCATTTATCAGTTGTTTGACCTGCAGATAGGAATTTTGAAGCAGCAGTTTAAAATAAAAAAGTAATGAACCTGAGATAAATTTGGGCTGATTTCTTTAGCAATTTGGTGCTTTGGTGTGCTGTTCAGAAGTTGAAAAAAAACCAGTTATCTCTATGTTGACAGCATAACTGCTATTTATAGATAATATTTACTTCCTGGAAATTCTGATGTTGAGAATGTTTATATGAATGCAACAAATACATATTTTCTGGAATAGCAAATGGAATATTTTTTCGTATTAATTTATTTTAACTTTCGTTAAAAATTCAATTACAACAGCGTCTAATAATGATAGTGTTAGTGATAATGAAAGTGTAATGAATTCTGTAAATTTTGATGTTCAACATGTTTATATTAAGGCAACAAAAATATATTAAGGCAACAAAAATATATTAACTAATTTACATTTTCTATTCCAAATGTTTTTGGAATAGAAAATGTAATTTTTGTTTTTCATATTAATTTATTTTAACTTTTCAGTAAAAATTCATTTACAACAGCACCTTATGAACGTCAATGATATTGTAATGAATTTAAAAATAATAATAATGAAGAGCTAGACTTAATGAAAAATTCAAACGAACACTGATATAATTTTAATAAGCTATCATACTTTAGATTAAAAATATAATTAGTTCAAAACTGTATTCGTATTTCGGAACTTTATGTAGTGTGTCCCATGGGAAATCATTCTTAGATTTGAAAATAAATTACTACAAATAAAAAAAAGCTAATTTAAATTTCAAAGATTAAAACTCGATTTAATGAATGCTTATGTAAAAAAATAGAAGATTATAATTAATAATATGATGTGTATTTTTGTGTACAGCTTTTTATTATTTAACTTTATTCATAAATGAAATTTGTATCGACAATTTTTTTCATTAGTCAGCCAATTTAAGATTGCCTTTCACTGTTATTATTATTATTATTTTGATTAAGAGACATTTGAAATAGGCTTTTTCAATCTTTTAGTCTGATGGCCGTGTGACTAGCTCTCTGCCTCTCGGTGCCACAGGTTTTCGGGTTTCTGGAATCCCTATCACACCACACCACATCACTGTGCCTAGAGCTGAGTTGCCCCTTTACAGTTTGAAAGGATGTGGGGAGAAGTTTGATTGGGCTTCGTGACGTTCTGCGGTTATATGAGACCGGACCTACAGCTTAAAATGGATTCCAAAACCACTATAAACATCCATGGCACAGCCGGGAATGGAATACGAAACCTGAGCTACTGAGCGCCAGAGTGCTAGCCATTCGGCCATCAGGCTCCGGTTTAATAAGACTGCAGAGTGTTGGATGTGGGGTTGACTATCCTGTAAAAGATAACATCTCCTGTCTCGAAATGTGCCAGTAGGCTGACGGCCTTGGCCACCATGGGGCTGTTGCGCCACTGATGCTGATTTTCAATCTTTAATAGATTGTGACTTACTAGAGTTTATTTTAAATACTTTTGAAATAGAAAATCCTAGAGCTATTTCTAAAAACTTAACTTGCTTAGTGTATTTAATTTGCTGTTGTTGTTCTTATCTCGTCAACAGCAACATTCAGACCAAGTCCATATACCGTGTGTGTGGATCTCATAGAAGGTGGGAACGGGCAGCTTCTGTTGTGGTTCACCCGTAGGTAGAAGTCGACTTCTGCTCCTTGTCGCTGAAATAGAAGGAGGGCAGTGCCTTTCTGGAGGACTTTTAGGGGGAATTGTCCCGAATTTGCGTATCGTATAGGAAAAATTCCGGGTAAACTCCCACCAGATAGTCCGACTAATCAGGCAAAGAGGCTGAACATCACATCGAAGTCTACTCGTATTTTTGAAACAATGTTTACAACATAGCCAGCGCCAGCGGTTTTAACCTCAGGTTTAATGCTCACCAGCGGCGCATACAACTGAGCTATGAATCGGACGTGTACTTAATTTAATGTTTCAATAAGCATTGAAAAACAGAAGCTAACATAACCAATTGCTTGAAATCATACCATCCTAAATGCATCCACTTTAACACTTTAGTGAAATAGCATACATTTCTAACTATTAATTTAAACACTTTTACCATTTCTACACTATCCGTAACATAGGAGCTTCGAACCGTGATAACCTAATATATTTATACTTTTCTATAGCAATCTGGTAAGATAGGTGATTTATTACGTACACCACATAATGAAGTTATTTCTCCTAGTCTATTAGCTTCTAGTTAATAGCTTTGTAATAGTTTTTTTATAGTTTAGTGAAGCCTTTTTTTCCGTTTTCTGAAGACAGGTCAAAACTTGTTAAACATTCATTCATCAAGGGTTCCTACATGTATACATAGAGGCAAACCGGTTTATTTGTATCAATCTTAATTTAAGAATAAATTACAATAGAGAAACTAGTTTTAATTTCAAACTCTTAGAAGGGGGTCTTTATTTTTAGCCGAAGTCAGCAATTTATAGATGAAGCCTTCAAACCTTTTAGATCAGGGGTGGCCAAATCGCGGCCCGCTTTGAATATTTTCTGGCCCATGAGATGTATCACACTTTACAAATATATATTTATTTCATAATGCCCAAAGTAGTGAAAACCAATGTATTAAAAAAAATAGATTATGCGTGCATCCATACATTTAAAAAGAAACTGTCGAAATGATGAGAAAAAATTAACTTTGATTTTAAAATATTATTCTTGCGAATATAGGAAAGATATTGCCTGGTTTTTTTATGAATTTACAGTTATGAGTTCGCAGAATAATTAAATTATATTCTGCGAACTCATGATCTACGCGCATATTGTAACATCTAATATAACAGGTTCTATGCTTCACTTTAAAGGACCATCCCTAGATACGTACAGTTGATTACTGATAGCAGAGCAAACCAGACTCTTAGTTCAAATTGTTATTGCTTTTGGTTCAACTTATACCTGAGAACCTTTTTTTTTTTTTTTTTTAATGAAATTGACTATACACAAAACACGCTCAAACATAACGGACGCAACACCCATTACGATGTGCAAAGACCCAAATTGAGTTCGATTTGCAAAAAGCTAAGCGAAAGATTAGATTAACAAATATCGCACTAGTAAAATAAATATTTTTTAATGATTTCATTTCGTTTATATTTATTTTTTATATTCCACTTTTTAGTGTTATATATTTCATTGCTGTGGGCGTTTAGTATCATTGTTATTATATTATCTACGTTTACATGTAAAAATAATAGTGAATAATACTAAAAGTGCAATAATAATAATTCATTATGTATCAATTTTTTCACTCCAAAAATGTGTATAGTGGGTCGAAATCTAATAGAATGATATATAATTTTTCATGCAGCTCGCGGAGTTAGATGCATTTTCACATTGTCCCGCAAGGTCATTTCGGTTACCACCTCTGGTTTAAATAGATCTTTTATGGAATATCCAAAGTGTAAAGCACATCAAAAATTTCACCACAGATAAACAATTTGCAACAATCACCAATTGCCAAAAAGTTTCTTAATTGTAACTTTGTATATGATTATGTTTGTCAGAAATTGTTTTTCTAACACATAAAAGCATCTAGTTATTTCGTATTACAATAAAAAAATAAAATTCACATGTCTGTGCAATATGCAAAGCTTTTCTAAAAGGCTTGGCCATTTTCATGATGTACGTGGATAGTGAATTGAAGATCAAACGTGATTCGTGCTCGCCGTTTCGTTAGTCAGTCAAAGAGGCCAATCAAAAGATAAAAACATCGATTTTTCGTAATACGATAAAAAATTTTTTTTTTTTTGAGATATCTGTTGTGATGTCATGAAATATAAACCATTTACTGAAACATTTACTTTATAATCAGAAAGACAAAATAAATGGTTTTAAAAGTCAGTTTTATAAAAAAACGGATTTTGTCAAAAGAAATTAATTTGTTTTTATTCTGAATTTAAATAAACTAAAAGATAAAAAAATTTCGTTGTAATGCGATAATGTAAAACAACATTTTTGAGATAAACATTTTAAACGCTGTGGTGATGTCATGAAATATAAAACCATTTACTGAAACATTTACTTTATATCTTTTTATGAACAAGAAAGACAAAAATAAATGGTTTTATAAAGTCAGTTTTTTCTAAAGAAACGGAACTAAATAATTTAAATAAAAACAAAAGAAATTAATTTGTTTTTATTCTGAATTTAAATAAAACTAAAAAGATTAAAAAAATATCGATTTCGTTGTAATGCGATATTGTAAAACAATATTTTTCGAGATAATCATTTTAAATTCTGTTTCGATATCATGAAATATAAACCATTTACTGAAACATTTGCGTTAAAGATCATGATATACCTTTTATCAACAGTAGAGACAAAAATGAATGGTTTTTTTTTAAAGTTATTTTAAATAAAAACAAAAGATTAAAAATGACATCGATTTCGTTGTGAGGTATTGATTTAATAATAAGAAAAGTTTTTTTGCGATAAACATTTAAAACGCTGTTTTGATATCATGAAATATAAATTGATATCAATTGCAATAATATAACATTTACTGAAACATTTGCGTCAAAGATAATGATATATCTTTTTTTTTATCGACAGGAGGATAAAAATGAATGGTTTTATGAAGTCAGTTTTTTCCTAGGAAAACGAATCCTCATTATTAAAAACATCGATTTTATCGTAATGTAATAATGTAAAACAACGTTTTACATTAAAAGTTATAAATGTTAAACATGTTAATATATACACTCAAGAGCCAAAACATTATGACCATCCCTACATTTCGCAATGAACTCGCCTGGATGACGTGGAACGTGGAGGCACGTGGATCAGGTGGAAGTGGTATTTAACTGGTATTAAGTGGTGGTATTAATCCATGCCAAGGCGGGTTGAAGCTGCGTTGCGCGTCAAAGGTGGGCCAACTCGTTATTGACAGGTGGTCATAATGTTTTGGCTCTTGAGTGTATATTAACATGTTATACATGTTAAAATTATGCAAGTTAAAATGTTTGTTTACAATGCAAACAAACATTTTAAACGCTGCTTTGATACCATGAAATATAAACCTTTTACTGAAACATTTACTTTATATATTTTATCAATAGGAAAGACAAAAATAAATGACTTTATAAAGTCAGTATTTTCTAGGAAAGCGAATCCTCAGAATTTAAATAAAAACAAAAAAAATTAAAAAAAAAAAAAAAAAAACATCTATTTCGTCGTAATATAATAATGTCAAATAATGTTTTTTCTTAGATAATCATTTTTAACACTGTTTTATATAATAAAATATAAACCATTTATAAAGACCATGCTATATATTTATATCAACAGAAAGAACAAAAATAAATGATTTTATAAAGGTTATTTGTTGTTTTTTTGTTGGAAAATGAATCAACAGAATATAAATAAAAACAAACGAATAAAAAATCGATTTGGGCATGATGTAATAATATAAAACAATGTTTTTTATATGTTTTGATATCATGAAATATAAACTATTTGCTAAAATATTTACATTAATAATCTTGACATATTTCTTTATCAACAAGAGTGACAAAATAAATGACTTTATAAAGTAAGTTTAAAAATATCAACAGGATTTAAATAAATAATCAATGTCCTTCTTATATCTAAAAGAATGATGTTCAGTGAATAGAGCAGATAGATAATAAAATGTGAAAAACATTTGTTTTAATCCATTTTTGTTAAATGTAAACATTTTTAAACTTATAATTTTATCTATTTTTTTATATAAATAATAAAATTATGCTTAGAAATACCTAGTTTTAATAATATCTCCTGAAATAAAACAGAACTGTGTCTGCCAATAAGTCCTTTTTGGGTTAAGAAATCTGTTTAAATCACAGTTCATGAGCAGAAAAAATAAGTTCTTATTATATAAAACCCTTATTAGACTTCTTTTATCTATGGCTCTAAATCCTGGCAAGATCTGATGAGGCCCATTTGAGTATATTTGAGCGGAAGATTTTAAATCTATTCTTGGAGGTGCTAGAAAGTGATTGTAGGGAGAAGACGGTACAACACAGAAATATATGTTGTTGTAGTTTTGTTTCTTATCCCACTTGGCTGTGTACTCATGATTGAAGGGGAAGGAAGCAGTTTCTGTTGTGATGGAGCACCCCGTAGGTAGAAGCCTGACTTTTGCTCCGTGACGCTTCCTTTACAGTCATAGGAGACCGGGACCTACAGCTTAAAGTGGATTCCGAACCACTACAAACACCCATGGCACCGCCG
>BPLR01020985.1:0-54255 GCA_021605095.1 Caerostris extrusa
TTCATAATTGCATGGATTTAGTAACTATACATATTTTCTGTAGATTCTGTTTTTATAAAAACTGTAAAGGGCTTATGTATGTCTTAATAGGGTTAGTGATGAGAAAGATGCCAGAGGTTATCTCCAGGCATTGGCTACGAAGATGACTGAAGAATTAGATGCTTTGAAAATGACTGGTGTTCCTCCTACCTCTACAGTTGTATGTATTTTATTTTTTCACAAGTTTTAATAATCAAGCTTATTTTTTTCGTATTATCTGAGACATGATTTTTAATGCAAATTAAGTTTCTTCATTTTGTTTCTTCAGGAGAAGAACTGGAGAAATAGGAGATCCCAGAAGCTAGATAAAATGGAATTGCTAAATCTTCAGTCCAGTCTTCAAAGTGAAATTCAAGCCAAACAGGCAATAAGTCAAGAGCTTAGTAAAGTCAGAGCAGAATTAGTTGCTGAACAAAAGTATGTATTAATGATTTGGGGTTTTATATATTTTTAAGCATCTTTCATTGTGATAAATAATTTTCTAGCTGTAATATTATCCTGTAGTAAGGCTATATCTCCCCCATGTATTAGGTGCACTTTGTTTAGAATGTTTTTTCCCCCTTATCATATTGTTAAAAGTAAGTTAGCTCAGTGCCATGGAAAAAGCCAAGCCAAGAGAAGAGAATTCAGCAAAATAACATCATTTGGAGGGAGTATTAAAAATGTCAATTAAAGGGCAATCATTAAGATGATTTAGCAGGAGGCAGGAATTGCTGGTAAAATAGAAGTAATGAATTTTATAGGAAGACACAATTGGTGCTTTGGGCTCATGAAATAAAAGGGGATTAAGCATGGTTATGTGTCAGATTGGATCAAAAACATTGTCTGAAAGCTGTCAGCTGAAAGTCTTTGAATTTCTTTTTGTTTTATCATTCAATATTGGAAGACATAACAACTTTAGTTGGAACTAATTGCAAATATTGGCAAAGTCCCCCTCCCCCAATTTGATGTAACAAATTACAACATTTGATAGTGACGACTGTACCTACTAATACAAAGGAGCCAAGAAAAAAAAGAGCCTTTATACAGTTAGAAACAACTGTTAAACTTCTCTTTCTTCAAAACAACTTCTCCTTATAGAGCCAAGCTGTCTGCTGTGCTGATTTTCAAATGCAAACAATACCAAATGAAGTCATTCCTCAAAGAGTGATTTTCTATATTCATGACAGAAGTTGGATAGATCAGAATTGTCATTTTAGATGTCCCTATTGGTGCTTCATCAGTTTATAGTACACATAACAGAAACACAAAATTGCTGCAAAGAATAAAGCAAAACTTGATGTCAACATTAGCAAACCCTTCCAAGAAACTGCCATGAGAGGCAAATGGAAAGGACGAATAAAATCTTTTGGTGCAATTGGACATCAATAAGAAATGTGATGAAACCAACTATAAGTACCTGGGTGAAAAGGTCGTGGGTTGATGTGGAGATAGAAATCATTATTAAGTTTATTCAAATGCCACAGATGGAACTGAGGATTAGACTTTATATGAATACTTGGAAGACATGGGGAATTTTTCTTTTGCCATATGTACCAAGTACTATTGTTTGAATCTGACTAATTTTAAGTATTCTCAAATTAAAATTTTTATGAATTATTATTTTAAAAAATCCACATTGCTGTTAGCAATTTACTTATTGAATATCTATTTTATCATTTATGTTAATTTCATTTTAAAATCTAATCCTTGATATCCTAATTTAAATGCAAAATATCCACAATAATTTAATACATTCAATCTCACTTTTATAATACTTTTTCAGATTAGTTCTTTTATATTTGCTTTGTTTTATTGAAAGAAAAATTATGGAATCTTTTGGAATGAAATTATTTTTGATATATAAAATTTAATAGTTTGTCTATAGATAGCATTGAATGGAATATCTAGTTTAATGGCAAAAATAATCAAATCAATTTCTTGTCAGAGTGCTAGTCAGATATATGTGGTACAAAGCTGTTTTAAAACCAAAAAAAAAATTAATACTTTGTGTGAAATTGATTGGGGATCTAGTTTTTCTTTGATATTAAATATGAAAATTCTTTTTATTACATTTTATAATCTCTCCTAAATGTCGTTTTATGCTCATTTTGAATCGATTCAACTTGGCTGCTTGCTAATTAAAATTATTGATTTGATAGTTAAATTGCATTTTTAATCTTTTACGTGTGAGTATTTTTTATTTTGGGTAACATAAATGTAGATCAGAGTCTTGATTGCACAAACGTCCTTAAAAAGATTTCCAAATTTAAATTTTAATTCTTTTAACGTTCTCTATCATGCTAATACACTATAATAGTGTATTATGGTAAAATTGTTTGAAAATTTTGGAGTTCCATGGACTGAATACTGAGGAATGCTGTATATAACTATGAGAAATTTTACATGCAATTTATTATTTCGAGTCCCATTCCATTTCATAAATTTCAGTGCTCATTGTTTCAAGACATTAAATGAATGCATTGAGTTTCATTTCAATTTACCTTCTGATTGTTTAATTAAAAATGTTTTTTTCACAGAGAACATAAAAGATTGCCTACAAAGGATTGATCTTTTAAAACGAGACATTGCCAAAAAAGGATGCTCAAATAAAAGAATTACAGCATAAAATTGAATCTGGTGATAGCTGTGAGTCCATATATTTTCTATTTTTTATATGCATGTTTTATTAATGCAAATAACATTAAAAATCATTAAAATCAAAAAAATTCTTATTAGAAAATAAGATTTTTTTCTAACAAATTTATATTCAAACTTGCCTTGTGTCTCAATTTTATTTTTAATCAATCTTAACAGCTAATGTAAAACATTGTAACTTAATGCAGTATGATTACACTATAATGAAGCCATCTAGATACATCTGTTATACCTGCATTTTTAAAGTAATAAGATTTAAAAAAAAAAAAAAAGCTATTGAGTTAATATTGTAAGATAATAAAATATTTCAGAATTTCCAATTAAAAATAAAAATGTGAAATGATAAAATAAAAAATAGTAATACCGAGTATCTATTATGCACATGTTTTTGTGGGTGGATTTCATTTTCGCATTGTTTAAGGAAATTTAAATTACATTTGTTATACATTTTAAGCCCTTACAATTTAAATACAAATACAATATCTTCTCTTAGATCTGGCATTCTATCTTTTGCCACCTTCTGTTATCTACACTGATCATACTTCCACCTCACCCTCTGCTTTTATATGGATTCAAGTGTTTGTTGTCTGCCAGGTGGCAACACAATGCTTGTCATGTATGCGTTAGTTTGCATTCATCAGATATTTAAATCATCCTATATGGGTTCAGAATGTGCTTAAATATGTGCAAGTTAAACATTTACATTTTATCTAGAGTTCGCCCAATAATCTAGATTTCCCAAGATATATCCCTGTTAATACTACATTGATGCTCAATAATCCGTCACAATTACTAGTCCAACATGGCCATGATCCCAAATGTGCTGGATTAAAAATAGGTTACTATAATAATTATATATTGTAGTAAAATTTATTTGGATTGAATATATTTTGTATTGTATTTGTTTATTAGAATGCATTGCTACAGTTTTGCAACTTATCTGAATATAAATAAATTAATGTTTAATATCTTTTAATTATTTGCAATGGTAGAAAGTTATTTTTGGTTGGTTAGTTTTAATATTTTTTGTATTAATTTACAATTTAATTTCGTGCTAATATAACAAATGAAGAGGCTGACAGTCACCTTGTTTCAGATATGCTGTTTCTGTATATCTGATGCCAATTCTTTTTGTCTTTCAATACATATTTCTATTTGAATTATAACCATATCTGTGTAACTTTGAACCACATTATCGCAGCATCATATTGCACTTGCTTTATACTGCATTAAAATTCTTATTTTCTAAATGAAGGTCTCATTTATAATTTTTTGTTATGTATCTTAAAGTTGCTGCTATTGTTTGACTAATTTGTATTGCATTAACATTATTGAGTTTCTATAATTATAGGCTTATTAGTAAACTTTGTGTTTTAACAAATAATGTTAATTATATTTCCCTTCTTTACATATAACAGAATTTTTAATTAAAATGATATTTGATTATAATATTCTTTTGAATCATGTATTTCCCTTATACCTATTTTTGCTGGTTTTGCATATTGAAATGCGATTTTTTTTTTTTTTTTTTTTTTTTTTTTTTTGCAACATGACTTTTAACACTTATTCCTTCTTTTTTTTTCTCTTTGCTGTATTTAATTTTCTGTTCCTTTCTTATTAACTTAGCTGCTGATGTTGCAGAGATTCAGTGTCAAAATGGTAATAATTTACTAATCTTATAAAATTTACAATTTTTTAGTCTTCATTTAAAATTTAATAATAATTGGCTAACAAGCTATTTTTATATATATTTTTTATTGCATGTTTGTTTGTTTCAAAGTAATACAACTAAAACTAATTTCTGTTTTATTTCTTGAAGCTTTTTATAATTTGTGTCCTAATACTTGAAATAATAATTTATTAATATTTAATAATGAATTGCAAAAACAATGAAATTCTAATTTAAAAACCCGTATTTTTCTAACAGTTGATATATTATTACATTATTTAGAAATGCTTTAGATATGTATGAAAAAAAAATTGCATAACTCTTAAAAGAAAATTTTTTGAAAAATTGGATTCTAACATATTTTATACATCTAATAAAATAGTTTGTAGTTTTATTTCTCATTTAAAACTTATCAATGCTAAGTAATATTAAAATACACTTAGTGTAAAAAGTATTTAAAATTGTTAAATAAACACAAAAAAAAAATCTATTCATCATATTATATTTTGTTGCCTTCAAAGTAGGACCCATCGAGTACAATACAACTACGACAACTATACACTTGATCCAATCCTCCATAGATTTCTGATGGCCTAATTGGTTGAGGCCTGAACTTCAGTTCCTTCAGCAAAATTTCTTTTATGGCCTCAATTGAGTCAAAATGCTATTCTCGAATTGGTAATTTTTAACTTTGAAACATGAAAAAAGTTGTATGGTGCCATTTTAGATGAATGGGGAACATGGTTGATGGCTTTTGTTAAGATTTTGCTTAAAAACTTATGCACAATGATAAACTCTTTCATGTCTCCAGTAACCTGTTTTCAATGTTTTTTGAACAGAATTTAACATGCAGTGACTTCTTTTATGCCTAAATTATCAGTCAGAATATTTTTTAATGGTATTAAAAGATACATTCACCTCTCAATCCAACTCTCCAAGGCTTGTATGACGATTTATGACCACTGATTTCTTTATTTTATCAATGTTTTCATTGATAATGACAGTTGAAGGTTGACTTGAACGAAGCAATGAAATTTTGCAAGCTTTGATAGCTTTATACTATTCAAATGCTTGTAATTTTTACCTGCAGGATTCGCCATAGGTCTTGTGCTACATTTTTAGCCATTCAACACAAAATTTTGCTTAAAACCCATTTAAGGCAACCTCATTTTTCAATTAGTTTTTTCATTATAAAAATCGCAAAGCACTCAAAATGTTTGATTAAAAAAAATTGCTGCTGTTAACACACTGAGTAATAAATTGATTTTAAATTCCACATGGTAATCAGTACAGTGCTACAAATTGACAAAAAAAAATGTACTGTTATGTTTTAAATTATAAATTCTGGATATTTTTACTTAAAATGTATCTGTGATTATAATGTAATTTTTTATCTGGCACATTTGATTTTTAAATGTTAAAAGAATAATGACAATTATCAGATTTTATCAATTAATATTTCTTCTTATACTTTTCTTCTCTTTTTATTGCTTCAGGGGATACTGATCAGAAACTTTTAATTGATGGTAATATGCCTATATTTTCCACTACACCTTTATAACTGAAACACTTGATGTAGTTAAAATGTTTATAATTAGTTTGATTAAAAATAGTAAATGCATCATATTAATTTCGTTATATTGTGGAAAAAAAATGTCTAAAATATTTTCCTTGTTTTCTTTCTAGTCCTCGACAGACCATCTTCAAGAATGTCATTTTTAGACGAATTCTTGAAAAATACTTCCCAGCAAATAACTCACAGCGATAGTGGGGAATCTGCAGGAGCAGGTGATGAAGCTGATGTAGAGGATAATCAGCCGGCTTCAGGTGGAAGTAGCAAATCTACAGCCTCAGAAGCAAGTGCTGTAAGTAAATTTAAGTATTTCTATCAACTAGAGGTTGGGAGTTGAGTATTTTTAAAGGATTCAGTTTAAAAATCTGACACTTGATTCTTTTATTTAAAAAAAAATTGTTGGAATCTATGAAGAATCAAAATGTTAAGAAGCCAATTCAATTGTATTCTTATTAAGTACAATAATAATACAATGAGTAGCACATACATTTATGAGTTTAGTAGCATACCAAGAAATTGTTTAGATACTTCTCAGCACTGAGATCTATCTTGGATCAATAATGATTTCTAGAATTTAGTTTATTAAGAAAAATAAGATTTAATGTATTACAAATAACTAATAACTATACTACAAATAACTATAATAATTTGATACTATTATTTTTATAGGCTATATGCATTTGTTGTAAGTAAATTTAGAATACAAGGTTATCTTTTAAGTGAGTGTATGTATTTTCAAGTTATTCTGATGAAAAATGGGCATTTTAATTTAATAAAGTTATATAGTACATTATAAGTAGTGAAAAGTTGGAAATATGCATAATGAATTGTATTATGCAATTGTTATAAGTCTATGAAAAAGAATCTCTTTTGTTTATTACATGGATAAAGCATGAGAACTTATTTTTAAAAAAAAAGTTAACTTAATATATTTTTACTGTTGAAACAGTCTTGTGGATTGTCAATGTATTAAATTAGTATTCTTGTATTTTACTATTCTTTCTGCAATTTTTAAAATCAGATTTTTTTATTAATAGAAGTGAAAATTTAGGAAACATCATATAACATAGTTTCCTTCTGAATTATTTCCCAAATTCGGCAATTTTTATGGAATACTTTGTATAATTTTGTAGGCTAGGTAGATAATTTTTTTCATATTGTTAATTATTAATAAAAGTTATAAAAATGGTAAATATAATCCAACTAAATTGCTTGGGAAAATTGGCAAGCTGCAAAGTCAGATGGATGCAAAAAGAGCAGCATCTTAGGACAGAAAATGCTAATTAAAAAGAATAAGAATAATTTTAATTTTTAATAATTAAAATTTTAGATAGCACAGTATTTAAAATAAAGCTAGATGATGAATGTTTCATTAATAATGAAACAAGGTTTTCAATGCATTCGATACTTAAGAGTTACATGAAATGTTGTCCCATAAAACCATATGTAATCAAATTTACCTTGGCTTGTTTCTACAGACTTAATTTCGATTTTTAAAAATATTATTTGATCTTTTCAATAGATGCTTTTTAAATATGAGTTGAAAATGTGTCATTTGATCTGATTTGCAAATGTAATAGTAAAAATAGATTTAAATTCAATAGATTCCTTTGATAATTCAAAAATTATGTGTATTGCATTAAATACAAATAATTTTAAAAGCTTCTTAGTATTCTAAATTTCTGTGATTTATCAAAGTTAATTTTTTTCAAATCTCAAAAATTTTTTAATTGATAATTTAATGTCATTCCACTTTCATAATTTTACTTTTCATCTTAAAAAAAAAAAAAAAAAAGTTTCAGCAATGATCTGGATTATTATAATATTTATTTTTATTTCACACACTGGGGAACTATGATAGAAAGAAGTTATTATAATTGTAATTTTGTAAACTATAATGATAACTATACTTGTAAAATACTTTGTACTATTACATAAATAAGTTTTGACTGTAGATATATCAATTGAGTTGATATATCTACATATGATGTATGACATATATGTCTCTTAATATGACTTATGATGTTCATATTAAGAGATTAATACCCAAATAAAAAAAAATTTCATTGTACTTTGAGGGTAATGTATGAATAATATTCAAATAGCACTGAACAATATTTAAATGATACTTAAAAATAGTTTGGATTTGTTTAATACAGTGTCAAGTGATCAACAATATCTTTAAAAAAAAAAAAATTATTATTTTCGTTCTAGGACAACTTTTCATTCTCGCCTATTGTAGATTCAAGGCCTACTATAAGTTTACTGACTCCAAAGGTATTACTTTTTCAGTTCTTTCTATTTACTATTTCTCACTTTCAATTCAGCTTATTACTCATAAAATATATGGGTATTGTTTTGGGGAGAATGGCTCAGCTATGTTCTGAACCACTCTCAACATTTCTTATTTGTTTATTTTTGTTTTTAAATTTCTTTCTCATATTCTTGTTGGTTTATTTAAATTACTTTCATGTTTTTTTTTTTTTTTTTTTTTTTAAGTCGTTTAGAAATTCCATAGTTTTAATTTAATTTCTTTCCTTTTTTTTCAGTTCAAACTGATAAATGTGTTTTGTTCTTGCATTAATTTCTAATTTAGATCCAGCAGATTACAATTTTTTATTATTTTGTTTAATACTGTGTAAATTTGATAAATTTTAAATGAATAGATAATTAAAAGGCATTTAAAAAAAAAAAAAAATATGATCAAGCACAATAAAAACATCATATCAAATAATAAAGAAATAAATCATGACTATTACTATTAGTATGAATTGCTGCCTTTACAACATAGGACTTTAAACATATTGAAAGAGATAGATATATGGCTAAATTTAATTGCAAATTTGCAGCAATGCATTTTTAGAAATTACATTATGTTGAGAAATGTTTCTTTAAAAAATGAATTAAATAATTATAAAATTGTGATTTTTGAGCCAAAGACTTAGCTTTAGTTATATATTGGCTTTTTAAAATATAAATAATAATATTGTTTCTGTAATTATTCATTATTTTTTTCTCTTTGATAATTTGAAATAATTATCTTTATTAATTTGTTTTTAAAATGTTTATATCTATTTTGTTTATCTTGTAGCCTAAAGCACATCAATTCTTAATCAGATCATTTCCTTCACCCATCAAATGTAATCATTGTACTTCACTCATGATTGGTTTATGTAGACAAGGTGTTGTTTGTGAAGGTAAGTGTTTTGCATTTTTTACACAGTTAAATTCTTATCGTTTTTAAGACAATTAACACATTGTTTATATAATTCACATTGTTCTATTGAAATGAAAAGATTAAATGTAATTATACTCATTGCACTTTTTGCCAAATTAATGAAATTTACTTGTAGTTACAATGATATGTTGTTATTATTTCTAATATAATAAATGTTAATATATACAATCAGCATTAGTGACAATAAATGAAATTAATAAGCAATTTTAACAGCAGATAAGAAAACTGTAATGATACATATCTATTAAAACCAGTTTGTTGAGGAATTAAATGTATGGCTAAATCTGTGTCTTAAATGATATAATTTCTTTCTTTAATTCACGAATTGTATGTATATTAAAAATTTTAGAATTCTGTGGTGCAGATTGTAAGTTACTATGTGCTATCTGTGATTTTTGAAAATTTCATAAAAATCAGTTTTTTAAAATTGTTTGAGAAAAAAACGTTTATGTTTTAGATCAGCAGGAAATTATGATGCATATTATCAGAAAAATATATATTTTTTTTTAACCATTGCTCTAGTAGTTGAATTATTTCTCTATTTTAAATTTCGAACTATTTTTGCATAATTATGCCATCAAAAATATGTATTAACATTCTGTTAGTTTTATGCCGTGAAAGGGTCACCCCCCCAGGCTGAAAGTCTTGTTTATGGATTAAGGACAGGAAATTACATTGCTTATTAGTTAAAGATTTTTTTTTTTTCCACGCTAAGCACTTTTAATTATGATGCTTGAAGGATCTATTGATATAGTTATACTCTATTTCTTAAATATATTCTAATTTATAATTTATATAAATTAGAATTATAATAATATAAAATAAAATTATAATAATATAATTTAATTTATATAAATTAGAATTATATAATTATTATATATATTATTTTTATTTTAACTCAGTAGTTATCTCTCTCTTTCTCTCAGTTTAGTTATATCAAATGTTGTATAGAATTTAAAATTTTAAACTGATATATATATATATATATACTTTTGTTCTTTTAGTGTGTGGTTTTGCTTGCCATGTTACATGTCAAGAAAAAGTTCCAGCTGTATGTCCTGTACCACCTGATCAAAGTAAGATTTGCTAGTCATTCCATCCTTTAATTTTGATTTACCTATTTGTCTGTTGAAAGTACCTTGCAATTTAAAATGTGTGTGTTTAATAAGACTAATTGTGATGTCCTTTTGATTACAAAGACTGAAAATTTTAAAGTAAAACAGATAAATGTGATTTAATCACCATAATAATAATAATTTTTTTCATTGTTAGGACCATAATTGTAGAAACCTCCAGAAAAATGGGTATTTTTAATGAATCATTACTTAAATAAAAGAAAAATCTTAAAAAGTTTTTGCTGCTGGAAAGATATGCAAATAAAAGTAAAATATCTAATACAAAAATTTTAATATAACAGAAAAATTAATTAAATATCTAATATAAAAAAAAGGTATGAAATAATTTATTCAAAAAAATATATATATGGTAGAAAATTGATAGAAATGTAATCAGAGAAAAGAATTTTTTTGTTTAAAAGGTAACTATTCAAATACAACAAAGTTTCTCAATAAAGGCTGTAATAGAAGAACTTGCATACCTGAGTATGAAAAAAAATCACGTCAGAAAATTATATTTAAATGTATATGTTTACCTATAGTCATATAGCAATTCAAGTAGATTTCAAAACATTTGTTTGTAAATCAGAATATTCTGAGGAAACGATTTTTTTTTATCTTGTAAACATCAACAGAAAAATTAGACTGAACAAAAAAAAAAAAAAAAAAAACTTATCGATCAGATGTGCTATGGAACACTAATTTGAAGTAAAAAAAAAATCAAAGTACTCATATGTAGTAGTGATGAAAAAATATATTTGAAGGAAACTTTCATGTGATACATTGGAGAAGATTTAGTACCTGAATATATAACAACAATTGTGAAGAAGCACCCATTTAGTGTTGTGCTCGGATGATGTGTGACAGCTACAAACCCAGGAAAAAGTATGAGTACTTTAAATGGAGAAAATATATTGGTGAAAAGGAAGTTTAAAAATTTGAAATAAATTAAAATAGAGGGAAATGCATCAATAATGTACTAATCAAACTTGGTTGACACTTGACTCTGTCATGATGAAGCCTCGAAATTTAATAGATTCTGTTCTTTGTCATTTTTCTCAGTGCAAAAATTTGTTTCAGACAAGTGTTATTGTATTATTATATTGGCCAGATAAGCATCTCATTGTAATTATTTGGAATCTGTTTTTTTGGAACATTGATGGAATCTGTGCATATATCTTGCCTGAATGTAAATTGTATTCTATCATGTTAATAATTTAATTGACTTATAATGATATGTAATATATTAGCACTTCCATGGAATACCTGTATTATTTTTTAAAGTTAATAAAAAAATATTTTTAATAACTTTAGGTTAAAATAAATTAAGTAGGTATTTTTTAAATCATTTAAAGTTTATCACAATTTCACATGCATAAATATGTGCTATATTATCAAGTTATCTGGTGATATTATTATATGCATATAAAACACACACACACATATATACATATATATATTTTTTTTTTTTTAGTTAAAAGGCCTGTTGGTATTGATCCTACCTCGAGAATTGGTACAGCTTATGAAGGTTATGTTAAGGTGAGACTATACTTAAGTTTAAATATATTTGCTTTATTATATGTTCTATTTAAACATCTTTTTCACTTGAAGTGAATTCTGTGAATGAATTTAAACCATTTTGTAGGTTCCAAAACCTGGTGGTGTTAAGAAGGCTGGATCTGTGACAGTTTGTTGTATGTGATTTCAAACTGTTTCTGTATGACTTGGCTCAAGATAAAAAGCACACAACCCAATACTTGGATATCTCAGGTTTTGGATATGAGGTAAGGTTTGTTATGGGCAAGACTTTCTCATAGTTGTGTATATAAATAAATATATTAAAGAAAATAGTGCATTTATTAAATTAATTTTCCAGAGATGAAGAATTTTCTGTTAGTTCTGTTTGGAATCTGATGTTATCCATGCCAATAAAAAAAAGATATTCCTTGCATATTCAGAGTAAGATAAGATTTTTATTAAGATAATTTTATAAATTTGTATTATTATAAAAAAGATGAGATATTAATACAAACTATGTCTGGATTCTTGCATGATTATATGATTGTGATATTTTTTTATATTTATTATGATTTAGAATATTTTTGCAGAGTGAATATTAATTCTATACATTAGATAAATTCATATTTGTATAATGTTGTATATAACTGTACTGTATGTAATGTTTATTCTTTTTCTGTTATATTTATGTTTTTAAGTTGTATTGTGCCAACTTTATTCTCCTAATTGGAAAATAATCTTCAAATTTTATGCCTCAAAGGATTGATTATTTTTTTTTTTTTTTTTTTTTTTTTTTTTAAGTACCTTATAAAGTTTTTTACTTGAAAGTATCTTAGCATAGTTTGGCTCTTTCTCCTTACGCATTACTAATCCTATCAAGCATACAAGATATTATGAAATTTTAAATATACAAATATCATTTATAATAACATAACAAAGTGTTCACTGAGGCATGTTTTTTCCCTCCTTAAATATTTAAATTTGGTCATTCATACAATTCACTTTTTAAAAAATATTGGAAAAAAAATTTAGTTGTGACTAATCATAAATCAGAATAATTATATTGAAAATAAAAGTTACGATGATAAAAGCATAGCAAATATATCAATTAAAAATGCAAGAATTATATAATGTTATATAATAAAAGTTAATTGTTTTTGCAATTACTTTATTTCAGGTTACTACTTCTATGTTGAATCCTCCTGGCATGAAGAATCACACACTTATGCTGGTTGAAAAAGAAAGCGAGAAAAGCAAGTGGGTTGACGCACTGAATGAGCTTCATCGAATTCTTCGTAGAAACAAAATTGTCATCAAAATCAGTAAGTAGTTGCAGATTATATTTTTTTAAAAGTTAATTTCATTCTTCTTCACTTTTAACAATATCTTTTAAAAAAATATATATACATGTTTAAAAATAGTGAATGATGTATTTTAAAAAAAAATAATATCAAGTGTTATACAGATAAATTGGCATTAGTTATATGTATTAAGCTTGGTAATTTTTATATTTGCAATATTTCTTATAGCAGTCCTAACCATCAGTGGTTTTTAAATAATACTTTACAAAGCAATAAATAGAACATTTTTTGTAATTCTCCCTATTTATTTACATTATAACTTTCAAAAATTTTTGTAAAATTTAAGAAATATATTTTTATACATATTGTGCTTCTATTTCTAAACCCTTTTAGCTACAAGTAGTATTTTTGATTGAATATAAAATTATTAATTAAATTATTTTGTATCTTTGAAGATCACAAATAAATTTAAAGTTTGAATAATCCACCATAATTAATATCACTCTTTTTTCATGTCATGAAGTAGCCATCCTTTCAAATTAAAGTAATATTAATTATTAGCAAAATTAAAATTCATAGAATTGTATTTTTAAAAGGGTTCCTGTTTTTACTTGAAAATATTTTGAAATATTATTATGAATACAAAAAAATATTTATATTATTTTTCAGGTTTTCCAAGCAAAAGAAATACTAGATAACACACTTACTCTGATTAAAAGTACAACTTGTGCCGCTGTAATAGGTAAATAATTTAATAATTTTCTTTATTTTTAAAGATTTTAGTTAGTTAATTTTTTTTAAAAGTATTTCTAATAAGTCTTGAATTATAAATTTATTGCTTGTGTATTTATTTAAATTTCAGATCCTGAAAGAATAGTATTAGGAACAGAAGAAGGCTTGTATTGTGTTGATTTAGATAGAGAAGGTATGCATGGGTTTTAATTTATCTGTATCTTCTTAATTTTAATTGTTAATTAAAATATGTTCATTTTTTTATTTTCTCATTAAATTTATTTTATTTTCTAGCTATATATTTTGAAAGTAAGATTTTGCTTATATGATTTTATTTTTCTTTTAGAAATTATTTAAAATTTCTGTGTTATTTTTTTTTTTTTTTTCAAATGTTTGAAATTGTGAGTTTTTAAACAATGTTTTTTATTTGCTCAATTAAATATATTGTTCTTGATTATTAAATTTACTTTTGTATTTAAGTTGTAATGTATGGTCTGGTTTATATATAAATATTATTATATCCTTCATTTTGCAAAAAAAAAAAAAAAATTTCAATTGTGCAATATCCTGAAAACAACCATAAGTAATAGATTAGTTATCAGTACCTTAAGTATTGAAATGTCATTAATTATCCATTTTAATATATGACTATTTTTTTAATTGTTTTCAAAATATAATGTAAAGCAATGTTTTTAAGTTCTTTAAATATATTTGATCTTTAGTTTATGCTGGACTTAATAATAAAAAAAAAAAAATAGCATATAGCAATTATAGCAAAAGAAAAGTCTTTTTAGTATGTAAGTTGTTGTTAAAGAAATCGGGGAAATTGCAGCCTCATAACAGTCCAGGAAGAGTAATTATTACTACTTTTGCAAATCGCTATAAATAAAACCTATGCTCATCCAAAGAATCTCCCTTTAATTTTTTATATATATCTGTAAATGGTTTAAATTTATTTTTATCACATCTCATCATTTGGATTATAATTTAACAGTCACACTCATAAAATGTGATATTTGCTGTTTGATGAATATATTTTTGCATTTTTAAATTTTATTATAACAATTAATTGTGAAACTTTATTTTTGTTGTTTTCAAAGAAGTCTGCTAGAGTTGAGATGGAAAAAAGTATGTCAATTGGAATACATTGCTGAAGAACAATTACTTCTTGCTGTAGCTGGTAAGTTATCATTGTTATTTATTTATATGACATGTAAAAACATATCCATTGATTGCTGTCGATATATAAAACTATTATTAAATGTTGTTACTAAATATATCTTAATATTCAGGAAAGCAACGTTTCCTAAGGCTAATCCCTGTTGGGGCCCTTGATGGTCAAAGATGTTGAATGGACTAAAAAGTGGCTGATACTAAGGGATGTATTACTTTCTGCACAATGTGTATAAACAATGGAAATTCTTCGCTGTATTTATTTTGTACAGCTATTAAAAAAACAGGTAAATGCAAAATTGTTTAATTAGTATAGTTTGTTACTGTTTTATTTTTTGTTAAATTTCCATCCTAATTTTATGTTATTGAAGAAATTATGCAATCATTGTCTAGTAAATCTATTTTACATGTTGTATATTATTAAATATCTCAATTTAAAATGGGGAAATTAGATGATAGCTAGACCAATTTGACAAAGTATTACACAGAGTGTTCAGACATTTTCTATAATGAGTTTGACTAATGACTCTATAAGGAGTCTACCTTGAATTAAATTTAAATGAATGAAAAAAATCTGAACTGTATCGGTTCAAATTAGGGTTTAATTCTCTGCATCATTAAAATTACTCATTGCTTTAAATTGTTGCTGAAAATTATACGATTTGAAAACTGAATTTTTATCCTTTATAAAAGAAATTCTTTTATTTGATTATTAAAAAAGTTGTGAAAAACATGATTTTAATATTTTTTTGCATAAAGTGAAGGAGAAAATGAGTAAAAAAATTAAAGAAACATCAAAGTTAACTTGAAAAACTGGGTAAAAAAAAATGCATACTCAATAAATGTACATCTCTTTATTTTATCTAAAGTCGCAACTCATGTTTTAAAAGGCAATTCGACACCTAAACAAGGCTATTCGGCACCCAACCTGTCACAAAATCTGTATGCATCTACAGAAAATGCAAACCAAATTATAAAATCTAATTTTTAAGCTAATAATAAATAAATTAAAAAAAAAAAAAAAAAAAACATGATGTTTATTAGCTAATGCCAAAATTTGTTTCTCTGCCTAAAACTATGTATAAATTACTGTATGAAAATTATTTGGCAGGTGAAAAATAGAAGTATGTTGTTTAAAACTGACGAGGCTTGGATATATTTATCTGATCAATAGAAAAAAGATGAATAAACTACCAAAAAAACCTAAAAGGAAATTTTTCGAAGATTTTATTATTATTTATTAGATTCTTTTATAAAGGAAAATTTTTTAAAAAAGGAAAGTAAAAAATGTCGAAATTATTTTATAGTAGGATATATGTTTTAACATCTATTTTCAAAGAAGACTTTCCATCAATTTACCCAACCTGCCTTTCTTATATTAAGTTCCATCAGATTACAGTTACCTGCAGACCATGTCCAAATCTACTGGAATATTTGAAAAAAATGGGAAATGAAATCAGAATTGAAGCAATTCCGTTTAAATGCATCCCATCCAATTCTCTTAATGTGTGTGCTATGTATTACTGTGTATTTTTCTTTTGAACAAGCTTTTGAAGGAGCATCCCAAAACATTGGATGGATTCTAGAAGATTGTGGAGGATAAGTGAAACAAAATCATCAATAATATTTTAAGGAAGTTCTTTTATTTCGGAAATCAAGATAGAATATGATAATTCAATAAAAGTCTATCAGACTGAGCATGTTATATATATATAAAAGCACTACGAAATTGTGTGAACACCCTCTGTATTTATATAATTCTTCTAAATAAAATTATTTGAAGCTTTTATTAAATAGTAACATTGCAAAGGAAAATTCAGCTTTGAGTAGTTATTTGACTTTATTTTTATCTATAACTTAAGTGGATTTGTGGTTGCTGTAGTATTTATATTTCATGAAAGTATTTAGTAAATAATTATATTATTGGGTATTTTAATTTCTTTACGAATGAAAAAAAATGCATTTCATTTTTAGTTTCAAATGTAAGATATGTTATAGCATCTTCCTTAAAGACTTTTCAAGTGTCTTTAATTAAAATATTGGCAAATTCTAATATATGTAAATGCAAATTTTATATGTAAAATGTTTTTATCAAGAAAATTTTCAGGGCATTTTTATTTAATTATATAAATAAAAATGTTACATTATTAAATTATTATCAAATTGTTCACAAATGTTAAAAATATTCTCATTGAGTTCTTTTGAGTTATTGCATGTAAATTTCTGAAATATCATATTTATAAAATACTGTTTCCATTTGCTTTTCTTAAATTATAGCTTTGAATTTCTGCTAAACTTCCTTCTTCTGTCTTCTGATAGTTGCAAGATCTTTAAAATCTATACTAGTGAAAATATTCTTGTTTAATAAGCAGAAAAAGTATTAGTTTCAGTTCTAGTTTTTAATTATTATTTTTTTTCTTCACTCTTTGGCAAATGTTTGGAACTATTGGTTTCGCATGATTCCAAATTTGCAGAAATTTCTGGTTCTTTTTGCTTATAGCATTTTTTGTTGCAAAATTTTGCTTGATATTTTTTTTCTTTCTATTTTGGGAGAATTTAACTTAATAACAATTGCTCTATCTGTGTAAATGATCATTTCTTATTCTTTCTTTCAAAACTTTTATCTCAGAATTCCAATAAGTCGCTCTTTCTATTTAAAACTACTTTATGCAGCTAGGAAAAAAGACACGTAAGGTAAGATTCTGAAAATTGTTGTTTTTAATTCTCCATACACTTTTATTCACTGCTACAAAGCTTTTTATTTTCTTGTAATTTAAAAATAATTGAATATTTGATTGAATTCCAATTTTCTATTGTTTTATTTTATTGACTGTATCTTCTTTTCAAATATGCTATGATTTTTAAAAAATTTTTATTCTTCATTGAAGTTTTCTTGTAATATATTATTGCTTGTGAAAATTTCTGTTATTGCAAATGTTTAAGTATTTTTTGTAATATTTTTAAAATTTAATTAATTTTTATTAGACATTTATTTTTGATATAGCAGAAAAAAAGAATGATTACAAAATGAAAATTATGTTTTCTATAAACTTCACTATAGCATGTTTTATAGTCATAGATTTGCTTATCAACCTTTCAAAAATTAGTGTTAGTAGTAAAATTAAATTGTGAGGCATTATCAAATTTTATTAAAATTTTTAAAGGCTCCTCTTGACCATTTGCTGTTTTCTGAATATTAAATCATTCATAGATACATATACTAGCAATATGATTCTTCCTTTTTACAATGTAAAATTAAAGTCAAATTCAAAGTTTAAAAAGTTAATAACTTAAATAAGAGAAAATTTTTAATTTAAAGAAATTGCAATTGTAAAGGAAAAGTTATAAGTATTGTTCATTATTTTTAAATGCTACCACATTACCACTTAGGTTATTGTGATTTAAACTTCATTTTATTTTATTTACTGCTTCTGTATTTTTTTATTGTTTTACATATATGTATTAATGTATCTGTTTTACTTTTAACTTGACTGGACTTAATGCATGCTTATTGGCTATTTTACCTCGAATTATCCAATTGTGGCATGGTAAGGAATAAGGAAAAAACTTGCAAGTCATAGTGTATAAACAACATTTAACTATATCTGTGGGTTACCTCACTTTAGTAAATAAATTTCTCAAAATAAATAAATTAAAAATAATTTTTGTTAATAGCAAAAAGTACTTCTAATCCAGGAGTACACAGCATCGTGCTTCTAATTTTCAAAATTTACTATTTATAAATCACTAAATGTATTGTATTAATTAAAGTATAACAAAAAAAATTTTATTTTATAAAATGGGGAAAAAAGCAAATATTACTCATTATTAAACTATTTGCTTACAATACTAGGAAATAGTTTTAAAAATGTTTTTTTCCATACTCAGCTAATTATGTAAGTAAACTACAATATTTTTTCCATACACTAATAGTATTTTTATTTTGTGCAAATTTGTATAATTATTGCAATTTATAGATTACCAGACTGACAACAGAAATAATTTCTGTAATTTTGAATGTAACAAAATTAAATTTACAATAATACATTTAAAATACCCTTAATTGAAGAGTTCTATGTTGCTTATTTTAATACTGTAACAATATAGATATTTACAAAAATTTTCTTACTTTTAGTGCTGCATTTGAATTTAAAATTATTAATTTCTTAAAATGTATAAATTTTATAAATTTTAAGATATATAAATTTTCTCTTTTATATCAGGTATTAGTGTATGAAGTAAATCGAACAAAAGGCAGGCACCATCGAAGAAAAGAGATTTGCCTTCCAGTTCCTGCTCAAACATTAGATGTCATTGGCAACAGACTTTGTGTGGGTTTACCATCAGCATTTCACTTATATTCTGTATTAGATGACAGTCCTCCTATTTGTGAGTAGCATTTTATTTTTCTAAATTCTTAAACATGAAAAAATGGAAATCTTTCTTTTACCCCTTCATTGATTCCATTTTTAAGGATGTAAATGTTGAAGAAATATAGATTAACTTTCAAGTATAATTTTTCTGATAGTCATAAAAATTTTACTGTTCCTATCTCTCTTTGGCACATTTTTTGTTATTTTTATTAAAAATATACTCGCATCAAAACAGTTTAAGCTATCATGGATATTTATAACTATTTGTATGTAACAAAAATATATAATGAAGACAATTTAATAATGTATATTGTTGTCTTGCTGAAGACAATTCAGTAACTTTTTAATCAGACATTTGATGGTTAGACACATTCTATATTCAGACACCAACCAAGCCTTCACTCTTGTATTTTTTTTTTTTTTTTTCTCGTATGGATTAGAACATTTATTGACATTGATAAAGATGCAATGTTGCTTGCATTCTTCAGGTATTTATATTATATACACAGGTTCAGAATGTGTGTAAATGCATTAAATATGTATGTGTTTTAATCATTTAAATTTGTATCTTTTTATTTTATTTTTAATCGCTTTATTTTTTATCCTTAAAACTGCATTGATAGAAAAGAAAATTAAAATGCATTAATTTGCATAAATCATTTTTGGTCAACACACATTTTTGAAAACTCTATCTCAGTCACAAATATCAGTAAATTGAAATATTTTTAAGAGTCAATGTATTTTGGATGCTCTTTACTTGAAAACTAAATAAAACTCTTGGTAATTCCTGCAGTGAATTTTTTTTTTTTTTTTTATTTATTTATTATTATTATTTACTTATAGTTTTTCTTTCTCTCTTTGATACATGAAAGATATCTTTATATTTTATTTTTATTGATCCTTCTGTTATAAATTATAGTAAATGTATGAATCATTTGGTCTTAACAAGGCTGTTCTTTCTTGATTTAAACAGTTGGAAGACAATTAATTACTACATAAGCATATGCTTTGATGCACAATAATTACCACAGATAGTGTAGAAAATTGGCAAGTAGCCAAGTCAGGCAGATTAAAAAAGACCAGTATCATAGGGTTGGAAATACAATTTAGGAGGATTTTAATTACAATAATAAGAAATTGAAATTATTAAAATATTAGATTACATGATATTAAAAAAATTATATGAAAAAAAAAAAAAATTCATACTAACTATTACGGTTTTTTTTTCAAAGCCTTTGTATATATGACTAGCACCTCTCACAAGTAATCAATTCTTCCATTTCTGCTGTTAAACTGCACATCTACCATTCCATGCTATTTGTGTTCGGATTATACCGGGCTAAAGAAAAATTGTACTAAAAGCTTTTTTTTTTTTTAAATAACTAAGTATTTGTGATATCCATTCATTAGATTAAAAAAATTTTTAGTTGTTAAGGATAAATGTTGGAATAAAACACTAATACTTTCTAAAGAATAATCCTAATACTTCTAAAACACTAATACTTTGAGTTATTTGGTAAATTAATTCTGATTCTCTTCTTTTAGTATCCAGATCAATAGATCTTAATTTTATTTTGATTAAATTTCTTATGTTTACTTTCTTAGCTCTTGTGAATACTGACTGCAGTGAATTATCATTCTTTTCACATAATCTCATGGATCCTTACCTTGCTGTAGAGTTGCAAAACAATGAATACCTTTTAGTATTTTCTCGTAAGTTATGACTTTTATTTAAGTTAGTTTCAATTTTTATGCAGTTAATTTTCATATTTTTATGGTAGATTCATATTAAATTTTCTTTTACAGAATTAGGAGTTTATGTAGATGGATTTGGCAGGGAAAAGTAGAGAAAAGGAACTCATGTTTCCTGCTCCACCAGAAGCAGTTAGTAAGTAGAATTGCTGCTTATTTTGTTGGAAAAAATATTTTTGGAAAAAAAAAAAAAAATACGTATTGCCATGAAATTAATATGAATTATCAGATCTATATTCATTGTGTAAATATTGATTTTTTTTTAATTTTACAAGTTTCATTATATTTCAATTCTGCTGCATATAAACTGAATAATAAATTGATATTTTTTTTTCTTTTTACAATTGATTTGTACACATCTAAAAATTTTAGAATACCATATCTTAATCCTGATGTATTGTAGATTTCTCAGACTATTATTGACTATCAAATAATATCATTAATATTCATTTAATAATCTATTTATTTTTATTAACTTTATTCTTTTTATTACTCTTACTTTAAAATATTACCATCTCTCTGTATAAAAGAAGCCAAGCTTTTGGGGGTTTTTACTTTCATAATTTAATTTTCCTTATGATCAGTATTCAAACAGTGTGTGTATTTAAAATTACTTGCCAAGTGTTATTGTATTATATGCTAATGTAATATATAATTTTTAATTTTTTTTTTTTTTATTTTTAGCATTATTTTTATGAACAATACAACAAAATGTTGTGTGTGACTTTTGTAACATTTTGTTTATAAGATTTTGAATTTATGCAATGTCTTTTTTTAGATAAAAAGATTACTTTTTTTTTAAAAAATTTTTATAAGTGCTATTTTATCTTTAAATGCTATTAATGAAAGTAATTTGCTTTCTTTGAATTCTACAGTGTTTATTTTTTAGAGGAAGTATATTTTTGTTTTTAGTAGTCAAAGTTTTTAATCATTATTTTGCAGGTTATACTGATGGTTATCTAAATGTATACAGTGATACTCATGTTGATGTTTTTGATGTGTCATCAGGTGAATGGTTGCAGACATTAACCATAAAAAAGTGAGTAAGAATATCATACTTTTATCAATAATTAATTTTGAATTTATATTGAGTTAAATATTTTATGTATATTTTAAAAAAATTTAAGATCCTGTTTGATTTTGCTATTATGAGTTATTTCTTTTTTTTTTTTTTTTTTTTTTTTTATTAGAGAAAAATGAAAAATTTATCTAAGGATGTAACATTTATGTTTTTGATAGAAATTATGAAAATCTACCAATTTACTTCTTTTTATTTAAATGTATATAATTTGTGTATCATTCTTAGAAGCATAAATATCACTATAGAGAACTGGTGTACAATAACCTTAAACACATAAAAGATAATATCATGGAGAAATATTCTAATTTTTGTGAGAAAATGTAGTTCAAATTATAGTGCAACAAGGAGCCTAATATTGACATTAGCTATTTCATAGTTAAGAATAAAAAAAAAAATTGTGTGCATACTATGCTTATTCGAACCTGTTACCTACTATTTAGAACCTTGATTTCTATTTGCTCTTGTCTTTTCTTGACCTTGACCACCAGATGACTATACAGTGCAACTTGCAATCATTAGATATTTATATGGTCATCACAGTTCAAAATGTGTGTCAACACATTAAATATGTGCAGGTTTTTAATCATTTAAATTTCTATTTATTGTATTCCCCTTAGAAATTATATTGACTCTCAATAATCCTGCAAAATCGATCATACAGCTTGGCTGTGTTCTGTAGCATGCCAGTGTTATAGAGGGATTACTTAGGTTAGGGAGCTGTACATATTTCTGTTTAAGTTACACTCAGAGCCAAAACATTATGACCACCTGTCAATAACGAGTTGGCCCACCTTTGGCGCGCAACACAGCTTCAACCGCGTTGGCATGGTTAAATACCAGTTAAATTCCACTTGATCATGCCTTCCACGTCATCCGGGCGAGTTCATTGAAAAATGTAGGGGTGGTCATAATGTTTTGGCTCTTGAGTGTATACTGTTTGATGGTGTATGTGTAATTGTCTGTAAACTTATCTGTTAATAGTTAAGTGCATTAAATAATTTATTTGAAAATTATTTGGCCGATCATTATTTAAGCAAATTAAAATTTTTAACTTGTTCTATTTATGTCTAAATATCTGCGTAGCATTGTATGTTTGTAACATTTTTTTTTTTTAAGTTTTAAAAAAATGTGATACTTTGAAACTAAAATTGCAATAATTTTTAGACGAAACCTCTGTGTCGCAATGGAAATCTGTGCTTCTCTCTTGCTACTGACTTGCCTCATGTCATTTACCTCCACAATGTTTTGCATCGTTCCAACAGAGTGTGTGTTCCTGAAACCTCAGCTCATCCTGTTAAGAGCAGGCAAACCAAGGCAATGCTCAATCGCGTCCGAAGAAGGTTTTCTGTTAGGGAGCCTGATAAAGCAGGAAAAGGGTATGGAAAAATTCATAGATGACACTTCCTTTTTTGGTCTTTCATTTTTAGTCTTGACTGCAGTTATTAACACATCAAATTTTTAGTTTTTAAAAATAATAATAATAATAAATCTCTCTAAAGCAATCTTTTCCATTAACACACTCAGTATTTATGGAAAGAATTCGTATGTGTCAAATAATATTAATTGAATTAATTAAAGCTTTCAAAATTAATTTTTGAATGAAGTACTTTATTAATTCTTACTTATCTTTGCTGATTTTTGTATACTTCTTGTGGATAACTTTAAATGATCTTGTTTTTTATGTACATTATTACTTTGTAAACCCTAATAAATTAATAAAAAAGATAAGTAATCTATGACAGAAATATCGTGATTAAAGTGCAATGTTGTAAAAATAATTTATTCTGAGTATAAAAATCATCATTATATTACTAATATGTGTTATTTGATATTCTCATTAAAAAATATATATAGTAAATATTTTATAAAAATTATTTAATAATCAATTTTTTTTTATAAAATCTGAACTGAATCTGATATTTTTTTTATGCAGTTCATAGAAGAGCTTTGAATATTGCAAATGCTTAAAATAATTGTAGATAATTAGCAATCTATTGGTAATATTATAAGGAATTTAGTTATTTGGTAGTTATATTATACATTATATATGAATATTTTATTGAAAAATGAAATATTTTTAATACATTCACACAACAGTGTTACGAACATTTGTTTTTTTATTATCTCATCAACAATGTGTCTGACAATCATAAATTAAAATTTTTTTTACAGAATTTATAGTTTAATTTTCTTTCTACTAACAATATATATCTTTTAGGAAGATTCTTTTATAAATATAATTTAAAAAAAAACATTTATTATGTTAGATAGTTATACTTAGCTTCCACTTAAATTTAACTTTCACAATGACGAGAACAGGTATAAAAGCCGTACGCCATATATTTCCAACTATAAGCTAAAATGGGAAAAAAAAAAAAAAATTTTTAATAACTTTCAAATATATTGCCATGAGAGAAAATATTTAAAATAAGTAAAATCGGTGGAATATTTTCCAATCAAATCGCTTTTAAAGTGAAATGCCAAATGCTAATGATGATAGTTATAACTCTGGTAACCCTATCTAGAGATGGCATACTCATTTGTGTTCGTACAATTTATGATATAATTGTATAAAGTATAATTGCTAATCTTATTTTTTTTTTTTGTCCCATTTTGTTAAAAAAAAATTAGCAGAAAAAAAAAGAATTCTTTTAAGATAAATTTCAAATTACAGGAGATTTCATTCACTGAAAATTCTAAAAGTATGGTTTCTCAACATTTCTCTAAATGATAAACAATTTCAAGAATGGAGGGTAAAAAATGTCCTGTTTTTCAAAATTTGAGAGTTTGATGATATTTTTAACTTTTGTTTTCTTTTGTTTTTCCATTAGACATGTACAAATTTTGCCAACATCAGATTTTTGGTTTTGACAATGATGTAACAAATCAGCAATGTAAACAATTTAGAAAATAAGACAACACATTTTCGTAAAATTAATAACTTTTATTTTAATTTTTTTTTTTTATAAGAAATATAAACCAAAGAATTAAAAATGCACTATATTTAATAAGATTTTGACAAGCTGTTGCTTGTGTCCGGCTAACTAACAAATGTCTATGGGTTTTTTTTGTGCAAGATTAATAGATCCATATATAAGCAAACCCTTGTAAAAGTTTAATCCTTTAGAAAAAGTTAAAAAAGTTCTCGACTTATGCATGGAAATATGAGTGTTATGCATATATAATATTTGTACAGTACTAAATTTGTTCATTTGCTAACATAACATGTAAATTTTTAAATTGTAGACTTTGTTTAGTTTTTGTGCATTATTAATATGAAATGCTTTTGATTTGTTTGCATTGACTGTCATCATTCATTATTAACGCATATATTGGTTTCAATTTACTTGCTACCTAATTTTAATTATTTCATCGCGAAATAAAATTAGTAAATAAATATTTTTAATTCAAATTTGAAGTAATTTGGATTCATCACTTTTTTTAATGAAATATTATTAATAATTTTGATAAAAATATTAGTGAACTTTAGTTATATGAAAGTATAATTCTAGTCTTCATTACTTATTCTTACTTTTCTGTATAGGAATTTGTTTAAAATTCCTGCATTTAGCAGTATATATCATTGGTTACAATTAAGCATTCCTTTGCTTTTTCCTGAAATGCTATACTGCTTGTTAATCAAAATATTTTTTAATATAAAAACAGTGTCACTGTTATTTTTATTTATTGAAATAAATTGCATTTTTAAATATATTCAACTTATAAGTTTTCAAACATATATACTTGGATAATACGAATTTTAAACTGTTTATGATTTGAATTTTGGGTAAATTTTATAGCATATATAAAAAATAACAAGTATATATGTATTTTTATATCTCTTATTATAGGAAGTCTTTCACACTTGGTAATTCTGATGTAAAGAAATCACAATTGAGGTTAGAAATGTTAGTTGTAAATAATTTGTTTTAGAGCATGGACACATCTTTGATTACAACACACAATTTAATAACCTGCCATTTATTATATAATTGTGTTTGTATATTTCTATTAACTGGAAACATTATTTGCTTTTGATATAATATTCATCGCATTTGCATGTTATTTTCATTTCACTTACAATTTTGCATGCTTTTATAATCACTTTTTCTGAAGGAACAAAAATTTAAATGTAGAATTTTTAATTAGTTTCATGTATTCCTTATCTTTGCACTTTTTTTTTATTATAACGTTAACTGCATTTTATGTGTTAGATTAAAATAAAAATGCTTCTGAGGTGGACAAAATACTGAATTTTTAATGTTATTTTGTAAACTTATGTAGCTTTGAGTATATTGAATGTTTTAAAAATTAAACAATCATAGCTTGATTTACAAATTATTTTGCTCCAGTTTTTCATGTATCCAAAATTTAATTTTTGTTTTGAATTCAATGAGGAATTTATTAATTTGCTCTGAATTAAAAAAAAAAAAATTTAAAATCTGAAAATAAGAATAAAAGGAAATTAAAGACATTTTTTTAATTAGAAGTTTACCATATTAATAGTTAAATTTAATTAAGTCATTACTTTTTAATTAAAGGAGGAATTTTTTGCTATTTTCTGTCATATGAAATTGGGTTTTGTATCTCATTTATTTTTGTATTGCATTTTACAAATGTAAAAGCAACAGTGCTGAATGTAGGGATTTAAGCCTATGTTACATTACATGTTTGTCCAAATGCTGATCTTGAATTAAGTTTGTATGTTAATATTTTTAAATGGAAAGTAAAAAATTTGTGCAAGTCAAGGTATGATTGTTACATCTTAATTTGATTATTTGTTAATTCTCGTTTATAAAAGTTTTTTTTACATATATATGCATTTCCAGAAATGTGGATCGCCGATCACGACTCATATCAGGTCCTACAAATTTCAATCATATTTCCCATATGGGACCTGGTGTTGGTATTCAGCTACAAAAATTAGTAGACTTGCCTCAAGTAAGTGTTTAGTTTCTAAAAGTATTAAAAATTGCATTTGAACTTTTGGTACATGACATTAGAATATTTTTATTAAGTAAAAAAAAAAAAAAAGTTTGTTTTAATAAACTATTTTTCTGATTTTGTACTTATATCTTGTCTTTTATATTGATATTTTTCATTTTTATTACAAAAGTATATTTCTAACACATAATGACTCATCTTCAAGGAAGAAAACAACTTAAGCACAGTAGAAATAAAATTAATTGTAACTCTACTTAAAAAAATAAATAAGCATTTAAATATTATTAACTGTTGTAAATTCATGTAACTATTATAACGTCATTGCTGATGTCCTACTTACTCACATTTGATTATATACGAGAAGTATTTAATTAATTAGAATCTCTATTTATAGATAAAGAATCTTGTTTGGATGTAAAAATTAAGATATTTCTTTCTTGTAAAAGCTTATTGTATTTTTCAATTTTGTTTTTTTCTATTTAATTAGTATTTATGGTCTGTATAATGAGATAGACTCAATTAAACATTATTTTCTCATCTCACATATTTTAATAAAATGCATTATTAGTTAGTTGTATTTGGTTAACAATTTTGTCTTTATTTAAGAATGTAAAAATATTTTTAAACAAAATTGATAAAAGTTAATTATTTGGTTTGAACTTTGTAGCAATATTAATGAATGCATATCCGAATATCCTTTGTAACAAGTACAAATTTGATGATGGGGCTACATTTGCAATAAAAAAAGAAATATTAAATCATATTTCTGAAATTTCTAGTTTTTATTAATTGGTATTCTGGTTCTTTAATTTCAGTACAAACAAAACTCATTGCCTCAGGATGAAAAAAATAAAAGTTTGTTCTTATCAGGTAAGAAAAGTTTTTCAATTAATGTTTTTTTTTTTTTTTTTTTAAATTTTAAAATGTTATAAGCAGTTAATGCTACTTGCATTTTTTCTAAAAATTTTATGTGTTTAATCATTTAAATTTTTAGGGTTTCTTCTGTGATATGCTCCTTAAAACTTTATTGAAACTCAATAATCCAGCACAGCCATGGTCCTGAACATGCTGGATTAAAGAGTGGGTGCTATGTATATATATGTAAAAATTATTTGTGTGCTTTCTGATTCT
This sequence comes from Caerostris extrusa, assembly GCA_021605095.1. Lineage (NCBI taxonomy): Eukaryota > Metazoa > Arthropoda > Arachnida > Araneae > Araneidae > Caerostris > Caerostris extrusa. The sequence goes on from BPLR01020985.1 coordinate 28,277, forward strand.
GCAGGGAAGTTATCTAATCGCCCAGTTGGGTCCATGCCCGTGATTTCTCCTGATGGATCTGTTTCATCTCAAGAGCATTCTTCTAGTTTTTATACTGCTGAATCGGGTCAAAGTTTGGCTGGAATGCGTGATGTATGTTTGTTTCTCAATTTTTGATTTTTAACTATTTAAAAACTTATATAAAAAAATATACTATTACATTATAATAATAATGAATGTAAAATTATGCTACCGAAAAACTTGAATGTTATTCTTTTTTTAATTGTATTGAAGATTACAAAGTATCACTAATGTTTATCTGCTTTTAACTCAGTCTTCTAAATTAATTTTAATCTCATTAAATTAACACTACTATATTTCCAGCATTTATCTGAAGAAAGCTAAATAATAATTATTTATATCATTGAAATAATCATTTAAATATATTATATTGATAACTCTTATGAATATTTTTCTTTAAAAACTGTTTCTTGGTATTTTAATTAAAAAGATTGTTTTTTAAGAATTGATTTGACATTCTACTATTATAATGTATAACATTTTTTAATTTAAATTTAAGTTTATATTTTGCATCTATCATTTAATCAAAATATGTATACAATATTATTAATTATATATTCTCGTTTTAATTTTTATCATTTTATAGGCTGCACTAGACCAATCGCCCAGAAACTCAATAGCCTCAAACAACAGTTCACTTCTTAGTTCACCTCCTAGCCCCCAAACCAAAAGGGGGGAAGATAAAGACCCTGGATCATCTAGCTGCGAGTCTTAAACACTTTTAAAGTGACCCATTGACCTGATAAAGTTCAACATGCCTTGCTTTTTCTTTCTCATATTAAAAAGTTAGGCTTCATCCCACATCATGTGTGATGGGAGAGAAAAATACTTATTTTCCGTGACTTGTAATGCTTTAAATTTTATACCATTTTGCAATACTTTGAAGAAAAGCTACATCAAAACTGCAATTAATAACTCTTTTCATACTAAATGCCCATATGTGTTTTACAAGCAGTGCTACACTACATTGTGCGTGTGTGCAAAATAGTTTGGTACATATTTTGCAAAGAAATTTGTTTTACGTAACATGAAATGTCAAAAATTTTGATTATAAAGTATAGTATTATCATATATATATATACTTTGATTCAGAATAAAATGGCTAGCATATGTAGCAATATTCTACTTAAATGGCACATTTTCTTGCTGAAGCTAAATAAGAAATTCAAATAAGTGAGAGAACTTATTTATTGTTAACACAATCAAGGTAATCTTAAGTGATAAAAATTTTCCTTTTTTTAAATTTCTTTCTTTTTTACTATTATTTTTCTACATTTATAGGCATGCTTTTTTAAGCATAATGGAAATGTTTTATATTGTATATGAATATTTTATTGTTTGAGAAATGCATAGATCTTCCATTGAAATACTATGATCGTTCGTTGTCGATTACACAGTTTCTTCAAGACTTCACACAAACTTGGAATTGGAATCCAAGTAATTTGAACTTTTACTTAAAGCATCTTGAACTATCAGATGCAAAACACTAGTCTATATTTTATATAACTTAGTAGACGTTATGTGACGCTATGCGTCGTTATATGTGTGCATCGCGTTGTTCCTAGTCTATGTCGCTGCTTTTTCTACTCTGTAACAGCACAATGTATTCATTACATAAATTTTATAGTGTATTTTTATTAATTAAAAGTATCATGTTTTCTATTATTTTTCAGATAAAAATTAATTAATCTATATTTTCTGTTCTCTATTTTAAATATTGGTTTTAAAAATGTTGATTATTTTTTTCTGTTGTTTAATATATTAGTATATCTTTTCTTTTGTAAATAACAAAATAAATAGTAAGTTTACATTTTTAGTTGTATATGCCTGTGTTATGATTTTTATTCATTTTTTTTTTTTTTTTTTCGAAAATTATAAGTTTTTGTAAGGTTTGTGGAAAAGTATAAAAGAAAGTAGTAATAACCTGTCATTACAAAAGGTATTTTGCTGATAATAAAAATGTGTGATGTTTTACATGAAAGTTTCCTAGTAGTTCATGTCCTAGCTAATTTATCTTGAAACTCGGCATTAAAAGATGCTTTTTTTTTTTTTTTTTAACTATATATACATCTGAAATTTAGAAAAGAAAAATAGAAAAGTATTGAAAGTTGATTAGTGTTTAAATATTGGCTATGTCAGGTGATTTGTATTGTTTGTAAAAGCAATGCATAGAAATAAAATTTTAATCACTTTAAATTCTCAATTAATTATTTTTTATCTAATTATTAAAAATCTCTGAAACGTTTTCTTTCACGCCATTAAAATTTTCAAACTTTTCATGACAAAGTTTGTATTTTAGATAGAAAAGAAAATTAATTTACTGTGGAAAAACACCAATTCAAGATTTGTTCTAAAATTCTTAAGATTCCAAAAACAAATTATAGTTCAACTGCTGATCACGTGGAAAATTGGCAAGTTGCTAAGTCAGGCAGATAATGATTAAAATTTAAAATTACATGATTTTTAAAAAGAAACTAGATGAAAAAATTCCATATTACTATATATTTTTTTTCTTTTGTAGCAGTATATTTGTAACTAGCTCTCCTAATATGTAATTGATTCAACCTTTCAGCCATGTTTACCATTCCACGTGATCCCTGGTCAAACTATATTATTGTCTACATATCAATTGAAATAAGGTTCAATAATTATTCCATTTTATTAAAAAGTGTAGCAATGAACCAGTATGTTTTCACAAATAAAAGTACATAAAAATTTGGATTATTTAGAATAGATTTTATGTGATGATATATAGAAAGTCATGTATCATAGAGAGAAAGCAATAAATTTGTTCATTTGAAAAACAAATTTTGATATTTTTATTGATTCATATTTTATACAAAGTATTTTGCTTTGGACAATTTTTTTTCTTTGTACATTTGTATTGCCAAATTTTATTGGCATCAGGTCTAAATAATGTGCTACTGATAAAAAGTGAGTTTTCTTATAATTAATCAAATCTGTGGGAATGAATTTTCTCACTAAAATTTTAAAATTTTTTAAAAAAACAAATCCATAAATTTTGTGCGTGGCGTACTGTTACTCCCACTTTTGCCGTCCGTTATAAAATTTATTGAATTTTTTCTGTTTGAATTTTGCTTTTTGTTTTCATAAAACATTTTGTAGTATTATTCATATTTATATATTAAATAAATGTGATTTGACAATTTTTAAAATGAAAAAAAATGCTCAGTGTTTACTGCTTGAACAGTAATTTGGAGTGCCTCATTCAATATATGTAACTGCTTCGAATAATCATAATTCAATTGTGCATTCATTAGTGTCATTAGAGAAAAAAAAAATTGTTTCAATGTAACATTTTAGTTAGTTCATTATTAACAGTGTACAATCTTAACAATTTTGTATGTTAACTTTCATAATTCAACTCTTGTAGTTTATTTCATTTAGTATATTTTTACTAGAAATATATCTTCACAATCAAAAGAAAAGCATATTTATTTTAAGATAGTTTGTATATAGGCTATGGCATAGGTGTCATTTTCCCATTTTATCACAAATCCCCCTACGTAGGCCAAGTATAGAATATGTTTCCATTTTTTGTGTATTTTCATATTTTTTTAGATTTTCATGTAAAAAAAAAAAATATTGTTAAATCATTATTCCAAGTTTAATTAAAATATTTATTCATTATATTTTTTTATTGGAGTGAACTTGTTGTTTAAAGAAGGAAAAAAAGTGTTTAGCATTGTTTGGAATTTGACAATAGTTTGTATTATGAGGCTCTAAAATTATATATCCATTAGTAAAATAAAATAAATTTAACTAAATATTATTGGTTCAAAAACATTTTAACTTTCTTTGAAAAATCTTATATATGAAATTGCGTAATTTCAAAAACTCGGAATGGTATTGATTTTCATGAGAAAATAGCATTGTTAAAAGGTTATTGGATTACTATTTTACATCAAGTTTACTTCAAAAAAAAAAAAAAAAATGTTTGCTTTCTGAGATCTTTTGTTTGATTAACAAAAAAGAAATTAACATTCTTGTATGGGTAAAAATAGTTTGTTAAATATATACATATTTCTCAAAAGGTGCAATTGTATTTTCTTGTACTCAGGTTAGTAATAGAAATTATTTAAAAAATCTTTACTATGTTTTTCAATTAATATTTGATTATTGATTATCATGGTTATAATAATTTCTGTTGTATCCTATACAAAATGGAAGATTTTCAGGACTTTCATTTTCATACAAAGTATTTCAAAGTGTTCAGTTTTTCATACCTCATTATTTGCCAATTGTGAAAGTATTCTGTTATCATAACAGTAATTAATTTTTATTTTGCTTTTATGTAATTTGTGTAGTATTTTTTCTCTATTGTACTATATCTCCTTTGCAGAACTTATATTTCATGTATTCCCATAACGCAATATTAATATGTAACAATTGACTTGAAATATAACTGCATTTTAACTTTTGTATTGAAGATTTAATTACAATTTGCTTTTAATATTTAAAATATAATACTAATTTAATTTATTGTATGCATAAAAATTTTTTGTATGATTGATTTCTTTTAACTCTCCGTGTTTTTTTTATAAACCAAATAATGAAGTTTTGTGTTAAAAATACTAAAGGGCGTATAAAAATATTCTCAAAACAAGACAATGTATTAGCCTTTCTATTGGTTATGAAATAAAAGGAATGTATTTAAAAATTTATTTGCAATGAACTTTTTTTATTCAAGTTTATAATAATGTAATTAAATGATTGTATTGTAATAAATATTAAATAATATAAATTTTTCATATATTTTCATAGGGCTTACAATAATTGTTACGTAGAAGAATCTAGTAAAAATAAAACCATCCACAAACTTTAATTCATTTTTACATGTTTATAATATTTCACCATACAAAATGACTAGTTTAAAAATATAGAAATAAAATTTATTATAAAAGAAAATATAATTTTTTTAGTCATTTAGTTCACCTGGAAAGCGCTGTCCTCCCTCAACAATCTTCTGTGAGATATAAGTAATACGTGAAGCTCACTGGTATTCAACATAAAAAAAAAAAAAGATTTTAATTTTGTCAGTTTATTATTATTATTTTGAATACAATTATTTTACTTTTTTCATAAACAAATATAAAGGCTTTATATTTTATCATGTTTTGAAACTCCCATTGTGCCTCATAGTATTTACCTGTACATTGAAAATGCAAACTTGTAAAAAGTGGCAGATTAATTTTTATTTAATAAAAGTTAAAAAATGTGTTCGTTGCTTCAATTTTTATAATTTTTAATTTCAAATGGTTGTAATTGAATAAATTTCAAAATATATTTTTCAATGAATTTTCATACATATGCACATGAATTTGTCAATTTTTTCCTGTATAAGCCTTTCAAGCAGAAAAAATAACAAAAACAAAAAAAAAAAAATGTTTTATTAAATAGAACTCCCGCCCTCAACAATACGTTTAAGGCTGACGCCTCAGCAACATAGTGTGCGAGAAAAGCCTGACACGCAAAGGAAGATTTCACCTCCCCACCAAAGAAATTGATCACAAGAAGAACTCTACAACAAAATTATACGATTTCATCTCAACAAGGAATAGCTTTTCGGAACTAGCGGAAGAAAAATGATTATCGATGAAAAATCTTCCAGTACCCCAGTAAAAATGCCCCATGTTATGGTCCAGCCTCAAAGTAAAATTAAGATCCTCAAAACCATAGAGGAAAATTTCAAAGGACTTATGTTGATGAAGCTTTCAGAAGATTACCTGAAATGCTTTCCAGATACTGAACTACAAAAAAATCATCTGCTTATTAACTTTTCAAGGGTAAAGCATATTGATTTCTTTCGAATCATGCCCCAGTTCACTATGTCCATCATAGCAGTTCTGAAAGCACTGCCTAATGTCTTCTGTGAGGAGATAAAAGATTCTGTCACTCAGATGGCTTTACGGTTGAGATAATGGCTCAGCTCAAAATCGAAGAAAAGAAATAATCCCGGTCTGGTAGATTATTCTCCTCCGGAATAAAAACAGCAGCAAGATCTTCAAAGTTAACAAGATGTTTTAGTTTAGAGTGAGGGTAGAGCATTTAAACCATAGGTTTGGCTCCACATAATTTTTCCCTCTAACTACTTCCATCATGGAAGTAGTGACTGCGCCATGAAAAACAAAAGATCATAAAATTTGATCCTCCACATTTGATTAAAGACTATCTCACCGTTCTACGAGTAGTAACTGGAAATTCACTCGGCTTAAGGCGATTTTTGACGCTTTGGTGCGAAAGGATAGAAAAAATTTTCATCTCTGTCACAGGATGTTTCGCTGCATTACACCTTGGTGTGAATGAGCCTTAATATTATTATTAAATTCCTTCTATTAGCTCACACTCTCCCTATATATATCTTTTCAAATTTCCAATCGTTAATAAAATACATTTTATTCATCCACTCAAGTTCAAATACATTTTTTTAACTTGTAGTGGATGACACTTGATGTTAATACAGTTTTTTCAAATATTAATTCATTGATTAAATTTAATTAATTAATTTTAGTTTTATAAGGGAGAAATATTCACGCTGCTCTTTCTTCTCATTTGCTCATCATTAATTAGTTAATAATCTCTTTTTTTTTTCTCATAACTAATTATTAACTATTTTATTCATTCAATTATTAATTATTTTTATTCATTTAATTATTATTTTATTATCAAATATTTTTATTATTCATTTAATATATATTATTCAATTTTTAAAATAATGTAACTACAAATTGGCAATAATATAAAAAATCGTCTGATTTTAATTTAGTTTATTTTTCTGGACATTATTATTCTTAATTTTTAATTTTAAAGGATCAAAAAGTTTTTAATTAAATTTGAAATATAGCCTAATATATTTGCTTTTATTATTTTTTATCGTATGCATTTGCTTTTATTATTTTGATGTAATTCGAGATTGCTGTTCTTTTTTTTCTTCAATTCCTTCTATTAGCTCACACTCTCCCTATATATATCTTGTTCAAATTTTCAATCGTTAATAAAATACTTTTTATTCATCCACTCAGCTACATTTTTTTTTTTAACTTGTAGTGGATGACACTTGATATTAATACAGATTTTTCAAATATTAATTCAGTAATTAAATTTAATTACATAATTATATTTTTTTTTAGATTTAAGTTGCATATATCTACCAATAGATGGTGCCAGATAATCTTAAAAAAAATGAATGAAAATTATTTATAAAGGATTTTCTGCAATAGAGTGAAAAAAAAAGAAGAAATTGGACTTTTTAAAAAATTTGTTTTTATATTACTTGTTAGTAGTGTGATAACTTAACATTGATGTTATAAACATAGTATGATATTAACAATTATTAGCCATTATTGTGAGTTAACAATTTACATTCTTTTTCATTAACAGATGAAAGCAAATGAAACATTATGTCCTCAAAAGCCTTTTTTAGCACTTAGATAATGCATAACACTCTATGGATTAGGTAAACAATATAGTAATAATATAAATATTCAACATACTAATCTGTAAATATACAACCGCAATACAATAAAATATTCTTTTAGAAAAATATAGAAATGAAACTGCTTTATAACAAATAGTTTCCCTTAAATGATGAGCATGTACTACTTAAAAATATTAAATATTTTGTATTAAATCTAGAACACGTCACTTTTCCTTTGTGCTTTAAAAGTAGTTTCAGTTTCAATTGATACTTTCGTGAATTCAGAAACTGTGTTATTTTTTGTGTTGAATTTATTTGTAAATAAAAGATAAAAAAAAAATATTATAAAACTATATATTCAATAACAACAGAAAATTATGAATTGTGTATAAAAGTATTTATTAGTTATATTAAAAATACAACAAGACAAATATAGGCATCCTGCCAGCTGCTACACTAATAAAGAAGTGGTTACATATCAATGTATATACAATATTAGATAATGTATGTATTGAGAGAAAGATTAAAAATATTATTTATTTTAGTTTGTTAAATTAAAAGTAAACTATTATTGGCAAAAAAAAAAATAAACTATTAACAAATCATTTTTTAATCACAAAATACTAATTAATATAACATATTAAAACTTATTTTTTATATATTTAGTATTATAACAATAAGCAAATTAACAATGTTTTCATTATAAGTATTATTAGCTCTATTATACTTTAATTGCACATGGCTGCATATGATAACATTAGCTAATATTCATGCAAATTTCAATTTCTCTTTATTTAACAATAGGCAAATCCAGAAATATTTATTTCAATTTGACTTATTGAACTTAACAGGTGGACTGAAAAGTTCGTAGGCCGACACATAGATGGCACTAGTATTAAATCCATATGTTTTTTATTTAGCCCTAACCTTCAAAAGACAGGTGTATAAATTTAACAGCTGTTGCACTATTAGTATGTGAGTTATAATATTTTTAGTGTTCATCACGTGCAGTCCACTCGGCTGACTGTTGATTGGCCATGTTTCATTCATTGTCACATATCGACGCAAAATGCGGGTTTATTACGATTGAACAGCTCCAAACACTGCTTAGAATCGTCAATTCGTTGTTTTTGGTCGATTGTGATCTCTGCGCGGCACCCACTTTGAACAGAGCTTTCGCATATCCAAATATTCATTCACGATATGTCCCAACACATTCCTTTGATATTTTTAGGGTCTCAGCTATCTCAATCAACTTCACTTTACTGTTATCAGAAATTATTTTGTGGATTTTTTTTGATGTTTCCGTCGGTAACAGCCTCTTTGGGGCGTCTACTGCGTGCATCGTCCTCGGTGCTCATTCCGCTTCGTTTAAATTTAGCCAACCACTTCTCTACGGTTGATTTTCCTGGTGCAAAGTCCAAATAATGTTTATCAAGCCTTGGTTTCAATACTATTTTTTTTCGCCAAAAAGCAATGCTTTATTAACACACGAAATTCCTTTTTATCCATTTTTTCAAACTAGCAAAAGTTGCTTCACTAAAAATGCTATAACTCACATACTAATAGTGCAACAGCTGTAAAATTGATACACGTGTCTTTTGAAGGTTAGGGCTAACTAAAACTCACATGGATTTAATACTAGTAGCGCCATCTATGTGTCAGCCTACGAACATGTCAGCTCTACTGTTCTATTAACATTTTCTACTGATGCAAAAATTATTTTTTAAATAAAGAAATGACTGTAAACTTTAAGAAAATGCTTAAAAACATCGAATATATATGAACAGGAATCTTATCTTTGAAAATAATGTGAAATATGTTAAAATAAATTCCTTTTAAAATAACTTTAAAGATTCCAATATCATTAATATATTTTGTGGAATCATTAATTTTTAAGAATTCTAAAATTCTCACAAAGTCATTAAAGTGTACTATGTTTCTTGTGTTACCCACCATGCTTCATCATAAGTCTTTGAATTGCTGCACATCTGATTAAACAAAATATTTTGAATATTCCTGCTTTTCAGAAAATAAAATGAAATATGACAACAAAGAAATTTTACATATTACAATGCATGCAATTTTTCATCACAATATTTACTTTGGTAATTTTTTAACGTGAATGTTAAGATTTTTTTGTAAAGTTTTAAATTTACATAGAAAATAATTTTTGCATAACTAATATACTTTTGTAATAAAATTTTAAAAGCATTTTAATTCAAGGTTCAATAATTTATTAATGAAGAAATTACATTTGTACTATATGTATGTAAAGGAATACAAACACTAAAAATTTTTATACATGTATTAGAGTTAAATTCTATAATAAACATTTTATTTATTCCATTTAAATAACAATTCTAATGTTTCTTTAAATAATAAGCTGTGCATAAAATAATCCAACGAATTGCTCATTTTAGTTTTACTTAATATCTCCACTGCTTACATCTAAAATCAAATGAGAACTATAACAAAATGTCCCAACAGTTACCACTGTTTATTTATTTTTAAGCGATAATGAGTGAAGGTTGTTCATGAGTAAAAATGAGCTGCAGTTGCCGGAATGAAATTGTCGTACAAGATTCAATAATTTTTTCCTTAAATTTTCTCCTTTTAATCTGTCTATTTAATACATTCATTTTGGTAATCTTTATTTTTTAAATAATTCTTATTTTAAATTTTTAATTCGTCAACCTGACTTAACTTTAAAAATTGTTCTTTAAAATTCTATTCGTCTTTTCTTAAATTTTTATAAATTTTTTATTCAACCTTTAACTATTTTAATTATTTTCCAATTTTAAATACTTTTATTTTATAAATTTTTACTCTCCACATATTATTATCTACTTAGCTAATGCCGCTCTACCTTCTAAATCGCTCACCAGATAGCAGCCTACGGCACTCCCAAATCCAACATCGCTGTGAACAAGATTTATGTTTTGTAAATAATTTTTGTATTTAATCAAGTTTTGAATTAAGTCACCTGCGTGTGGTTTTCCCAGTTCCCACCTATGTGGGGATGCTTTTTTTCTTTTATTTATTCCCTTCTGTAACATTCCCTTTGTTTTTATTTAATCCCCCGACGTCAAATCCCGTAAGTCCCATCTTCCCCATCCCTTTCTACTATATTGAATTTATATTTTACTTATAATCAGGGCCGGATTTTCCCATAGGGTAACTAGACTTCAGTCTAGGGCCTCAAGATCAAGAGGGGCCTACATTCAAATTGTTAGCAAAACTAAAATTACACTATTCTAAAACAGTAAACACTAAAACACTGAATCGAAAATAAGGAAAAATTCTACACATATTTTATTATCTCTCATGCAATTTACAAACTTAAAAATGGGAGGTGAAAGGGCCTCATAAGTGGAATAGCCTAGGTCCTCTTTTCATCTAAATCCGGCCCTGCTAATAATTATATTTTTCTTATATGTTAATAATTGGGGATTAACACCTTTGGTAATGGAGCCCCCTTCCTCCCCGCCTTCGAATGACTTCTCCCTTTCTTCATCTATGGGGATCTGATTCCGAGGCTTCTTGAAGAGAGGAATTGTGCACCGTGAGACAGCAAAGAGGTCTACCTATACGAGAGAATGAAGCTTTAAAATTATTCTTCAAATCTGTAAAATTACTGATGCTATCCTTTAACTAACCACTTTCCTAACAATTGGAAGACTGCTCGCATTCTTCCGATCCTTAAGCCTGGTAAAGACCCTACCTCTCCTAATAGCTATCGACCCATTTCACTTCTTTCCTCCCTCAGCAAACTAATCGAACGAGTTCTCTCTGATATCCTTAATGAAGCATCTAACAATCTTAACATACTAATCTCTCAGCAATTTGGTTTTACAAAAATTTATCCACTACGCATCAACTTTATAACATTTCGAAACTATCTCAGAAGGGTTTTCCTGGAAAATTGATACAGCAGCAATCTTTCTAGATGTGGCAAAAAAGCTTTCGATCGAGTTTGGATCAACGGACTAATTTTCGAGATGATTAAATTTCAGTATCCTTCTTTTTAATTCGTAATATTTATAACTATCTCACAGGTCGAAATTTCGTTGTTTCTGTAAATAATATCGATTCAAGAAACTGCAAAATCAGCCGGTGTTCCCCAGGGCTCGATCTTAGGACCCTTTTTATATAACATTTACACCAATGATATTCCACAGAATCACAAGATTAAATTAACACTCTACGCGGATGACACTGCTATAATTACACAGGGGAGAAACTTCAACATTATTCAGAAAACTTACAAAAATTACATCAATCAGTTAGAAATATGGCTTAATAATTGGAAAATTAAACTTAATGTCGCAAAAACTGAAGCAGTACTATTCACTAGGAAAAATAACTATAACCCACCTAATATTACTATTTATAATACTAACATTTCCTGGTCTACAGAAACTAAATACCTTGGAGTAATTCTTGATCGCAGACTTAATTATAATTCTCATATCCAATATCTTCGCACTAAATTCAATAACCAATTAAGAAAACTCTATCCTTTAATTTGCAGAAATTCTTCTCTAACACTGGAACTTAAAAATCTAATCTATCTCTCTATCTCAGACCTATCATAGCATATGCGAGTCCAGTATGGGGCTCCACTGCGAACAGTAACTTCCTGATTCTGGAAAGGCTTGAAAACAAGATCTTAAGAATGATTACGAATTCACCCTGGTTCTTTAGAAATAAGGAGATTAGATATTCGCTCTCTGTTCCCAGCTTTAAAGAATACGTACAAAAAATTGCTGTTAATTTCTATGATTCTGTTTCTCATTCCAATAACCAGGTCCTAAAGATCTTCAAAATTTTGATTATGATATATCTCTTCCCAGCAGCCGCAAACGCCCACGATATGTACTTAATATTAATAAATAATGCGCTCACTTTTAGTTTCTTCCCAGACAACCGATGGTTTGCTTTGGATCTTCTCTCTCCGCTTCTCGTGTAATTTTTTTTTTTTTTTTTAGTTACTCCGTCTGTGCTTGTTTTTGCTAAGACTTTTAATTTTTCCTCTTGTTTTTTATTAAATTCCTTTTTGTTTCATTTTTAAATTTTATATTTGTTGCTTTTTGTAACTTAATTGATATTATTGTTTTTCTTATTAAATTTTCTATATTTTTTATAACTGGCAAAGGGCAAGACCTCACGTTACGTAATCCATCTACCAGGTTTGGAGGTTTGGTAGCTGCGCGACCAAGGCACTCCGTGTACTTACCCCGATTTATTTTTATAGAGAGAAGGAAGACGGGATGGAAGTCACTTGATAATTTTTTTTATGTAAATATTTACATATAATAGAACATTAAAAAAAAGATTGGTAAATGAGTATTTTTTTTTTTTTAATTTACATTATATATATATTGTAAATATTAAAAAAAAAATTGGTATATATATTTTTAAATATTTATCCATCATGTATAAGTGAGAAATTTATTTAATTTTTACAGAATGTATATTTTTAGACTCTTTGGTGACAGATTTTATTATCTAATTTTATTAGTTATTTATATTCTAAATGAGCCCATTATTTGAAGTTAAAAAGAATTTGAGACGAAAGAGTGTTTCTGCTTCACACATAGTTTAGTTAGTTGAAAGGCCACATACCAATGGGGTTTCATTTAATTTTTTTTATCCCTATATTGATGAACGCCATGCATTGTGCAACAAAAAATTATCTTTTGTTTCTACAAGAATTGCAATTAATTTAAATTTTGATAACAATTATATTTTTATTCTTATAAAATAGCATTTCTTTAAAGATTTTGTGTGAAAGTATTAAACTATTGTTCAAAATACAAAAAATAAATTTTAAAAAACATATTGCTATAATCATATAATAGGATTATAAAAAGATTTGTTGCTTTGTTATATTAGCAGCTAAAAAAAAGCGAAATCTTATTTTGGAATGGTGGCCGATGATGGGTCACTGCGGTTGGTCCTATGTAATTGGTCGATGGAAATTGTTTTCATTAGTTTTGTTTTAGGTACCTGTGATTTCAACTCAATTTCGCTTAAACAATAATTTGAAAATCTTCACCCTATGCACTACAATTTTTATGTGGATATTATTTTGGGGAGATTTCGATCATTGGGACAGATCGGGGCTAGCAAACGCCATCTTAACTATAGTCAGCGCCACCAGCGATATTGACAGATTGATATTCGAGATGGACAGATGGCTTGTGGTAACCATAGATGCCTACGAATACGGTTTACATCACGTAGTGATACATGTCTTTCTACTTCATGGAATGTGAATATCGTTACATATATTGCTTAAGAAAAAAAAAAAAAAAATGTCATCCCTTTCGTCTTTTACTTATGTTATCTTTTCAATTTTCTCTTTTTCAAAATGGAAGAGAGTTTTTCATTTTAACTTTGAGACAGATCACTGCATTTAAATATAATTTTAAGTGGATGAATTTCAATAGGAATGATTAGATTAACTGTACGCAAAGTGTACCTCTACTCTGAATCGAAACTACAAGAAAAATATGATAGAATGAGCTGTAAGGCTTATGATTAAAGGAAACAATTAAAATAAATCGGGGGAAAAAAAAAAAAAAAACATGAATATTAAAAATAAAACACTTTCATATTATACAGTGCTGCAAAATACAAAGCAGGAAATTATGTTACTCTTTAAAAAACATTGTAAAATTTTAATTTTGTACAGAAATATATTTTTATTTGAATCACAGCGTGAAACCAAAAAAAATCATTTAATGCAATTTTGAATATTTTTTAATTTCTATTAAATTTACATAATGCAAAAATATGCATTACAATTCAACAACCTACTGAGTAATTCATCCTTACAGATTCTATTAATGTAGAGGATAAATATAGACTAATTTGTAAAACAGCCATCAATTATTTTATTTAAAACATTGTCAAATATTTTATTTTAAACATAAGACTGAATCCTTCAAGCGGTATATATCGTTAATTTCCATTGCTATTTGCTGAAGGCTGTAAGAAAAATTTTACACAATTAGTTAATGTATAAATTTAATAGAAATTGATTTAATAAGAAAAATGATTTTTCTATTTTAAATAAAACTAAGACATTTCCTCACTGTATATTTTTAGTGAAAAATATATCTGTTAAATTAAAATGGTTTATTCTCCTAAGTTTGATAATTAGAGGTCGTATACTGAAAAAAAGAAATAGAGTGAGCATGGACACAAATATTATTCCAGTGCCACAATGAACAATTATTTTGATAAACGAGTCATTCCCAATTTCTATCAGTTGAATAAAAATTCTGTATTTATAAAACAATAGCATAATTTTATAAAATAGCACAGAATAAGCATGAAAACATAATGGAAATAACTAAAGTGTTAAAAAATTGAGATTAAAAAATATATATATTACAAAAATTAATTTAAATGTCAGTGCAAATTATGTATAAAAATAGCATCAAATGAATTTTAACAAAAAATAAATAAATATATAAACCAAAATAAAGAAGAAAAATTTACGAAACGGAAAAAGCTTAATTTTAATAGAATGTTTCATAGAACTATTTTTTATAAGCGTAAACACATAACCACTCGGACAGTTTATAGTCAAACAACTTCGTCATCTGAGGAACTTTTTTTTTTGTGCGGAGGCATCTAATCGCAGCACACATCAACAGCCAAACGTGACACCGTAATCTCACTAGGTTAGTAAGCAATGTCTTGGGTATCGTGAAACAAACTCTGTTCTTGATGATCAAAATCTCCCCACAAAATAAAAGAAACATTTATTATACTATTGATATTTAATCTGTTTAAAATAATTGTAACTGTTACTCCAGCTTAAATTTTCCATCTTGATTGTTTACAATCTTTCTTTCAGGTGAACTGCTAGCGCCATCTATAGCACCAAAGATGACCATAATGAAATTTAAATTAAGCGCAGTAATAATATTTCTGAAAAATAATTTTTCTATATGAATGCCGGGAGATATCCAAATAGAGTGCACCCGGTTACAGTTACTGTTTACGTGCTACAGTTTGACTATTTATCGCCAAGTTATGTTTATGTCTAATGGGCCTGAATGGCCGAGTGGCTAGCGCTCTGGCGCTCGGTACCACAGGTTTGTTGTAGTGGTTCGGAATCCACTTTAAACCGTAGGTCCCGGTCTAACACGATCGTGGAGAGTGGCATATTAAAAATAAGGAAAAAACTAACTGTTCATATATATAATGATTAGGGGATTATAGTCCTTGTTGCTTCACATCCCCATATACCACTTCATTCATCAATATATGTGTAGCCTTCTTACATTAGCATTTCTTTTTTTAAGTAGCTTTTTTTTGACTTTAAGCAACTGAAAACTTTTACTTATTTTGAGTAAAAATGTTACACTATTTAATAGATAATAGATTATAGCTGCTAAGATGTAATATTATATGCAATTTGTTTGGTATTTAATGCTCAATACAATTATTCTGCCAAACTAAATATATTAACACTCTTGTTTTTTTTTTTTTTTCCCTATGTTATCAAAAGCATCTATTTATGTGTGAAGGATTTATTTTTGAACAATATCCTCGTTGACAAAATTTGCTATATATATTACTATTAATTTTATTTTGCTCTTACATTTCTGTTATTTTCATTTCAAGATGAATTGACATTTTGTATTGAATTGCATATTTTCAATATTTTATGTGATCTCTTGTAAATTATGTAATCATGTAATATTGATAGCATAAATGAACTTTAAATTAATTCTACTTTTTTTTGGAAACCTTCTTTATCTTTTCTTGAAAAATATTACATTACTTGATAATTTTATATATTGCAGCTATAATTGTACATGTTTGTTTTCTGTTGATTTGAATTTTTGTGATAATATTAGTAATTTTGATTTGAAAGGTAGTACTGTAGGATTGCGCTCTATTAACTTCATTTTCTTCTCTCCCTCTCTATAACTGTCAAGCATAAAACAATAATAACAAAAGGAGTCTATTCAATAGCATTAAAAAGTTTCTTTTGTGATTGGCACATCTGAATTAAGTAGAGAAATTATCTGTAAAAAAATTAATTTTTTTAAAATAAATTTTCTTTATAAAACTAATCATTATTTTACTAGCTTTGTTTGTGATTGCTTAACTTTACTGTTCATTTTTCATGCAATACTATATATTTTTCTAGAGTGTATTATGTTGAGTGCTATATATTTTCTGAAAACTAACTAACAAAATGGGCAAAATATTTCCTTCTTTGTATTTGGATTTAAGTTAATAAATATGAAGATATGTTTCAAAAAGAAAAAAAAAATGTAATAGTTTTGTCTTTAAATAAATACTTTATTGTATGAAAAATGGTGGCTGAATTTTTATTGCTTTAATGATTAATTTTCAATTAATGGCAATACTTTAAAAAAATTTATATAAACAATGAATTATATTTTGAAAATATAACTGAATTACATGAATAAAGAGAAAACAGTTACTGTTTAAATGATAGTTTTCAAAATTACTTAGTACTGAAGTATCTAAATGGTGTGAACAAAATTGCTTTAAAAATATAGGGCGCTCTTATTTATAGGTGATGACTTTAAAAGTTCACTTCAAAAATTATATTTTTATAGTTTATCTGATAATTTATATATATTTGTTATGTTGCTTAAGTTTTCTAATATTAATTATAAATATATATTTATTTTTAGTTTAATGTGTTGTTTAACTATCTGGTTATGATTTCTATGTATATAATTTTCAGATAAATTCTTTTTGCATGAAATTGATGTTACTCCTTTGCATAGTGCCTGTTCAGAAGAAAGTATTCATTATACAAAGTTACTATTAAAAATGGGTGCTAATGTTGAGCTCCTTATAGTCTGAATATATCTTTGCATGTAGCATGTCTATATGATAAAGTAGATTGTGCAGAAATGTTGCAGAAATATGGAGCAGATGTAAGTACTATGAATTAAACAAAATAAAACTTAGTAGGAGCCTTGTTAGTTCGCTTCCAAAATATTAACACCTCTCAGTTTTTAGATGAATTTATCAGTTCACTTCCTAATATATATTGTATTTTTTCTGAACGTTTTGGAACATTTAATTTGAATTTTCTTGCATAGTATCGAAATTGAATTCCAAGTTGTATAGAATATAAAAATTACTTATAGATATTAATAATAGTTTGATAGAGTTGTGGAGTCAATTGAAAATAACTATTGCAATGCAAATTACAAATAATAATGATGGCTTTCGAACATGTTTAAATTACGAGACCTTCAAATTCTGGGAAGTAGTCGATCAATGAAATTTTGAGTTGATTGCAACTATTTTATTTTAGGGTTCTAATACATTTTTAGATTAAAACATGAGGTCATTTCTTGTTATTGCAAAGTATGATAATCATTTTTAATTGCAAATAACATTTAAACAAACATGCTTATAATTCATAGTATTCAATTTTATTTTGCATCATCTTAACACATTCTTAGGAAACTAAAAATGATGTATTACTAATTTGGTTATCCCTTTTGAGGCCTTGTATAGTTAGATAATTATCTTTAAATTATTTCCCTTTTGTAGTTCATTATTACCATATTACTTGTGTTTAGTCTTAGCCATTTTCTTTGAAATATTGTTGACTGCTTTTGGGCAATGTCAACTTAGCTTAAAATCGAACTTTGTCATCCTGACAAAATATTAAGTGGAAAGTTAAATATGATAACTATTTTCAATTAATATTGTTTTCATGCAGTTTTCTTTTCACTTGTATGATATGTATCATTTCCTCTTCAGATAAAATATACTACTTATGATTTAAGTTGTGTGGAATTATTTTATTGTTTAATTGACAGTATTAAACAATTTTGTACTATTTATTTATATTTGTTGTATTTTTGAAATTTCTATTGTATATGAAATTTATAAATGTATATGTTTATTTTTTAAGATTAACATATATGTTTATAATTCCTATGTATACAACTTTCAGATAGATGCTATCAGTCAAAATAAAGTTTGTTATAAAAGTAGTATCGCCTGTGCTGAATTACTCTTAAATATGAGTGCTGATGTTCATACCTCTAAAAATTAGAGAACACCTTTACACAAAGCATGTATGCAGGACAAGTGAAGTGTGCAAGGCTATTACTTACATATGGAGCAGATGTGAGTACCATGGATAAAAAAAAAAATAATTGTAGAGATATTTTTAAAAATACATTTTTATTGTCTTATTTTACAGTATCATTCAATTAATAAACTTCTACTAATTCAGAAGAAAAGTGCTAACTTTTCTGTACAATTGAAAATTGCATTTTTGAACAGTTATTTACATTAAAACTTTCCAAAAAAAAATTTTTTTAAACATATTTAATCTAAACTGTAGTAAATAGTTTCATCCTTCATTTTGAACATATTAAGTTTGATTCTCAAATTAGTTCTACTTTAATGTAAATATCTGGAAATAAATAATCATGTATACTTTCAAATATATATATATATATGTATAACTTAAAAGGGGGGAAAAAAAAAAGGTTACTGCGTAAAGGACCTTTATGTGAAATTGCAATGAGATTGATTATGAAATTAATGAGATTGAAAGTAGATTTCAACGTATGTAGGGTATCAAAATAATCTGTTATAGATAGGCATTTCAAATAGATTGAAGAGAAATAAATTCAGGAGAATTTTTTTGATTCCTAGACACTCATGGGGGATGAATTGAAGTTCAATTTTACTTTAATTGCATTTTATCTTTATTGCCCTTTTAAAATGTAAAAGGTATTTATGTGTTTATTTGTTAGGTATTCTAAATATAATGTTATAATTATTAAAGTAAATTATTTAAATACCTTCTTACTTTATTGTAATAATTATCCTGATATGGCTGTGAAAGTCTAAGCATAATTTAGTGTAATAAGACCTTTTCATATAAAATCAGTCTACAGAACTGTAAATAGGTAAAACTGAGGTTTGACTTTTATATAATAATAAATATATAATTATATTTCAATATGACACATAAGAATTCCATGAAAAGTACTGAAATCCCAGATTTTCATGAGTATCTTTATATTTCAAAAGAATATATATATATATATATGCATGTATAGACTTGCTTTTTGTGGTTTTCCATAAGTCAATGAGAATGTAAAAGAGATTGTATACTTCAAAATAAGAGGGCTGTTCGAATTTCAATGTTTTCCTTGCAGGTTTATATTTTAAATGTTGCAAATTTAAAAAAAATTTAGTTTGATATTTATTCATACTCCATAAAATTTCTAATATTTATCATATATATTCATTTATAATTTAAATGCTTGTGGTTTCCAGATAAACATTTTGGATCAAAATAACAAGACTCCTTTACATTATGCCTCTTATTATGGAAATGTTGCCCTTGCAGAAGCGCTTTTAAAAATGGGTGCTGATGTTGATACTCCTCAATGTCCAACTGCAACTTTGCTTGTAGCATGTAAATATGATAACGTCGAATGTGCCGATATGCTACTTAATTATATAGCAAATGTAAGTAAGATATAGAAATTTACTAAAATTTATGATGAAATATATTTTCATGAAAATATAGATTTTTCTTTCTTATTCTTTGTAATTTTTCTTGAAAGATAGAAAAAATTTCATTCTTTTTTTTTTTTTTTTTCCCTTTTTATTGCTAATGTTTTCATTTTAAAATTCTGTACAGGCAATATTTATATTTCTATATTAAATCTAAACTGTTATAAACAATTTTGGTTTTCATATTGGTACAGTACTTAATGGTAAATCTCATCCTTTTTTAAATAGTTCGTTTACTTGATAATATTATACAGTGAAGTTACAATTGTGGATGTGCACCTCCGCTGGCATGAATTATTCATTAACATCTGGTGACAATTTTGATTCGATAATAGTGATATACGAATTTCCCAAATTGTCCACTGCTGTAGTTAAACAATTGAAAAATATAAATTTTGTCAAAATATCGCTGATTATAGTCTCATTTTTTCCTCTGAAAATGATACAAACATTGAAATCAATTTAGAAAAATTACTGCAAAGTATAATTTTTTTTATTTTTGTAGAAAATTTTTCTTCTAATAACAAATTATGTTATGTTTTACTGGCATTATATGTTATTCCACAAAATAATTCATTTGTCAAGCATATTCATGATGGAAATATGCAAAATATTTTTTCAGCCTTAATTTCAATTTTTTGTTTTGGATATGGTGTAATGTTCTCAAAAAATAAAGTTGTTTTCATGTATCTTCCAACAAGCATTTTGTCTTTAAAATAGATCAATTTTCTGTCAAAGTGAATAAAAATTTCGGATAATTTTTAATCAAAAATTAATAGTGTCCTAACAGATTTAAAAGAATAATAACTTAGCTAAAAAGTTAACTTACGACAGTGCTTTCTGATGTATTCAAGTCATGAATATTGATTAAAAATTTCACTTTGCATTAATAAAATTGAAAGATCAATCAAAATGTTGTTGAGTTACTATGCATATCTTTATAAAGGAATAAATTCAAGAAAACATTTAATACCTAATAGCAAAAAAAAGTTGTTGGTACTGAATTGATATTGAAAGTTATTTTAATTGTATTTTGTTTTCCTTTGCATTTTGAAATGTATAATGAAAAATTATGTTTTAGTTATAAAATTTAAATAAGTATTAAGAATTTTTTAAAAATATACTTATTTATTTTACTTTTGTCAATTATTTTGATTGTCAGAGCAAATCTGAGCATAATTTGACATAATAGTCAATTTTTCATTTATAGCCATTTTACAGAATTTTAAATATGAATGATTGAGATTGACTCTTGTGTTAAAATAAATATATTTTTATATTAAATATAGCATGTAAAAATTTCGTAAAAGAGCATTTTCCAATCACAAAAATTGTTTTTGGGTTTATTTATATTATATTATTATCCACAGGACATCTGAGGAAGAAATGGAAAGGATATTACTTTAAATTTTTTTTCTTTGTATGGTTATACTTTTAATGCAGCTAATTTTTAAAAATTTTATTTGATACTTACATATATTTTATATTCCTTATAATTTCTAACATTAATCATAAATATATACTTATTTTATAAATTAATATGTCTTTTAAAATGTTTGATTATGATATCTATGTACTTAATTTTCAGATAAATAATGTGGAATGGCATAATGAAACTCCTTTGTACTATGCAAAGCATTAGGTGTGTAGAATTGCTTTTAAAAATGGGTGCCAATATTCATATTTCTCAAAGTGGTAGAGAACCATTACATGAAGCATGTCAACATGACAAATTAGAATGTGCTGAGAGGTTATTTAGATATGGAGAAAATGTAAGTACTATGTACAGATTTACTATAATTTTATGTTGAAAAATGTTGCTGTGAAAATTCCTGTAGTTTTTATGAAGGGTAACAAAATTTTATATGCACTATAACCTACATACAAAAACAGCATTTCTGGGAAATTTAAAAAATACAACTTCTTTTTTGTTTATAATTTGTTAATTTTGCATAATTAATAAATTTCTACTGATCTTAAGAAAAATTGGAAATGCATCTTTATTTGTTCTCAGAAATTTATCTCTATTTGTTTTATCTTCCCTTTGTTCATTTTTAATAGAACTACATTTTATTCTTATTCAATATATTGTTAAGGCTGCATTTTAACTTACCTATTACCATTGTTTGAATATAAACATCCTGAAAAAATTGGTGTTGTATTACTATAATTATGGATGCGAATTAAGGGATACTGTTGGGTGAACTTTTTGGTTAGAAGATAATAGTGTGCTTGCTGTATAATTCTCCTTCCTTTTATTGTTTCTGAGCAAAAAAAAAAAATAATAATAATAATAATAATAAATAAATTAAAAATTAATTAATTATAGCTAAATGTTAGACTTACTACTGAATAGTCTCATTTGACATTTTAATTATTTAAAAATATCAGTTTAAATATAGAAAAATTAATTTATTAATTAATGATTTTTTTTTTATATAGTATGTTTTCTCTTATATAAACTACTTATTATTATTAAAATTATTATTTTATTATTATTATTTATATTTTACTAAATGTGATTAAAAGGAACATATACTGATTGGGAATAATATGCATTTTTTTTATAATGAAGTAACATTCATTTTTATTCAATATATTGTTGCTGATATATTTTTCGTTTGTTATCAAAAACTGTTAATCTGTGGGACTTTGTTAACGAGGATAAAATTTAATGCATAAGCTTTATTCATATGTGTAAGCTTTTTAATTTCCATACCATTTTTATTGCTTATATTTTCTTTTTTAAAATTCTATAATGCATTATTTACATATTTATCCTATGTTAAATTTGATCTGCAATAAATAATTTCAACTTTCATATTGGAAAATTAAATTAGTTATAATGTTATCAAGTACTACTACATTGGATGTGATCCTCTGCTAATGGGAATTATATGATGTTTGTGTGACTTTTTAATTAAAAAGTAGTGGTGTGTATTTACAGCACAGCCTCCTTTTTATTTTCTATTACTGTCAAGCATAAAATAAAATTACTGAAATGCAAAAAATTGTCTAACTGCTGTTGAATAATCTTTTCCAAGATTCGTTTCTCTGAAAATTAGGGTTTAGATGTAGGAAAATAAAATGCTTTATTAATTATGTTTTTGTTTAAGTAAATTATTTTATCCTGTAAAATAATACTAAGGTTTGGTATTATAAGCTTTGTTATGATTATACATTCTTGAAAAAAATTTCTGTATTTTATATTTTTGTATTTATATACCTGTATATTTTTTATTATATTTTCTGTATTCTATGTACCTGTCCTCCAATTTACACAGTATTTTTTTACACTATTTACAATTACGCTTTTATACAATTTTAAAAATATTGGATTTAGAAAAAAAATGCAATAATTTTTTTTATTCCATTCTATTCTGAATTCCGCCTATTGCAATCTAACAATGCAGATTCTCCATTTAGCAGGGGCAATCAAACTTTATATTCATATAATTTTATTAATTAAATTTTAACTACACAAAAGGTGTACATCATTATGTTATTCTATACACAATTTTTTTTAAAGTTATGTTTGCTGGTTAGTGAAACAGAATTATAGTTTTTGTAGCATTTTTATAATTTTATTAAAATTTTAGGCCTCTTGCCTTACCAACAGAAATAAAAAACAAATGAAATGAAAACTTGTATCATTAGAAAGTAACATTGAAAGCTTAGAATGTCTGCATAATGCAGAAGGACTAAGAGATGTTGTTAAATTTTATTCCATGAATGAAGCTATAAAGAGAAAATGAAAATTCCATTAGATGAAGGGTAGCAGCTGGATTTTCTATGAGTATGAATACAGATTCACATGTAAGAGATATTACAATGGAAAAAACATTAATGATAATGGCTAACTCCTGGCTCTATAGTCTCTATTTGATCATGGCCAGATTCCAAAACAAGAGAGGTTTTCTTCTTAATGGGTAGGGTTGTCATCCCTATGCACAGCACTCTATAGTCATATTAGACTGGGACCTGCGGTTTAAAATGGATTTCAAACAACCATGGAAGTGGGATTTCAAACCTGTGATACCGATCGCCAAAGTGCTGGTCACTCTTCTATAAGGCCCTAATGAGATGGCTAGAAGACACCAATTAATACCAATATACAATTACATATAAGGCTTCAAAGATATATGAAAAAAAATTAAGAATCAGTTATCGTTGTTACCATCTTTTTTTCTGCAAGTCATGGTTGGTTTAAATTATTTAAACTAAGACTTTTTTTAATTTATGTTTGGTGAAAAGCATCTGTTGCTTCAGATAAAGCACACTGATATTCTTTAAAAATTTGCTGAAGTTTTTGCTGTATATTCTTACACTCCTCGCACATTATTTGTATTTAATATTACATTATTCAAAACTGAAGTCCTTTTCTGTGCTTCTAAAATCTTGATGTGACAAAATCAGAATACAGAGATTTTTCATATACACTCAGTTAGCAAAAGCTGAAATGGTTTTTAAGAATTCCTTGAAATTATCTGAAAGGACAAATTTTATGAACATTTTTATTAAAGAAAAAGTGCATTGGGGAATATTTACAAATACAATATTCTGTCTAGTTTCGTTTAATTCCTGTTACTTTACATTGATCATTCGAGAGGGAAAAAATTATTTTCTTGAAAAAGATGAAATCTGAATTAATATATCCTCAAATGTTATATATTTAATATCTTCAATTTTTAAATTCTTTGTTAAAATCCTTATTTATATTTATTGACATGAGATTTTTAACCTTAAATTTACTTAAGTTATTTTATTTATTAAGTTATTAACATTTATGATGATATATGTATAAAATTTTCAGGTAAATTCTATTGACAATGAAATGACACCCTTGTGTATTGCTTGTGAATGTGCTTTTACTCCTGGTGTTGAATTACTTTTAAAAATGAATACTGATTTGAACATTTCAACAAGTCGAGGAACAGCTTTACATGCTGCAGGTTTATAAGGTCAATATTCCTTTTCAATACATTTATATTACATTTTATTGTACTTCTGAAATTGTTAATACTAATGGCATTTAGTATTTTAAAAAACTTATTTTCATGATGAACAGTTTTAACAACTGTAGGATAAGAATTAGGATGACAAATTGTTTTTTATTCCTTCGTATTAAATATAAACGACCAATAATTTGAATATAAAAAAATGTGATTTAAATTCCTACTCGATGCCGTGCGACATATTCACAGCAAATTCATACTTCTTCAGATAGTCATTTGAGTCTTAATTTTTATACTTTCTAAGCAAGGAAACAAATTGTCCTATGCACAGACAAAAGCAACATATATTTTGGATGTTGCACTTGCAGCAGTGATGTCACCTGAAGGATTTTTGTAATATTGTTATTAAATAATGTAGTTACTATTTTAAAATTTCTTCTGGAATACACTTATGATAGGTAGACTTCTTGATGCACAAATTTATCTCACCCAGCAAATAACCTATTCCTCAAATGTGGACTTTGGAAACTCCCATTTATACTAAGGAATGATATTTGGCATATCAAAAAATTGCCTATGCCTTTTCATGAAGAGATTGCTTTTTTTTGTGTTTTAATATACTCTTTTTTTTTCTTGCATTTATGAGATTGATATTGAGTTGCACTTTCAAGGAATAATATCTTAACAATATTTTACTTTTGAACCTTTTTTGATTAGGACACCTTTTTTTTTTTTTTTCTTTATACTAAAAATCGTCATATTAATAGCAAGATGCATTGATTTAGACTGACAATTTATAATTGTTTAGAAATTAATTCAACATCATTGCTGTTTGCATTGTCCTATATTTACTCTATTGCTCTAACCAAATTTAATTTTTTAAATTGCTTATTTTTTGGAAAAGCTGATTTAAATTCCTGATTAACTGATATAATATTGACCAAAAAAGTATAAATGAT
>BPLR01020986.1:0-35798 GCA_021605095.1 Caerostris extrusa
GCATTCCATTATCTTTCTAGTTAATAAATGGAATTAACTTTTATTTCATCTTTTCGTTGCCATTTAACTTCTAATTCTCCAAACTTCTGTTTTGCTTCATTTGATATTTACTGGTGCATTTGAGAGGAGAAATGGATATCGTTATCGTTAAAGCACTTTTTAACGATGTAATGAGGTTACAATGGAATAATTTTTAAAGATTTTTAAAATTACTATCAATTGAGCTTAAAATTATTTCTGTTTACTAGTTCATAACCTCTTAATAATACATCAATGCGAATGAAAGCTATTTTTTCAATTCCTTCTATTAGCTGATACTCTCCCTATATATATCTTGTTCAAATTTTCAATTTTCACTGATAAATGGCCTTATCATAAATATTATATTTATTAACTTATTGTTTTATTTAATTTATCATTTATCATTGTTTATTTATTAACTTATTCCTAATTATGTGACTGAATATGAAGTATGCGCAGTGCATGTTGCATTATTATTATTATTATTATTATTTTACGAATTGATTTTTAAAAATTCTATTATTAAAGAACATTTTGATGGCGAGTTGATTTCACAAAATCATTAATGCATTTTCTTTTTCAATTTCCTTCTATTAGCTCACACTCTCCCTATATATATCTGGTTCAAATTTTCAATCGTCAATAAAATTTTTTTATTCATCCACTCAAGTTTAAATACATTTTTTTAACTTGTAGTGGATGACACTGATGATGATACAATTTTTTCAAATATTAATTCAGTAATTAAATTTAAGTAATTATTTTATTTTAGTTTTTTATATTTAAGTTGCATATATCTACCAATAGATGGCGCCAGATAAACTTAAAAAATGAATGAAAATTATTTATAAATGACATTCTGCAATAGAGTGAAAAAAAAAAAGTAGAATTGACTTTAATTTTTTTTTTTTTTTTTTTTTTTTAATATTACTTGTTTTTATTATTAAAATGTTTAAACTATTTAAAATTTTACACCTTTTAAATATTTACTACTTTAAACTCATCTCAAACTACATACTACTTTACTACATACGTACTACTTTTAAACTTATGTCAGTAATGCTAATGCTGTTGAAGTTAATGGATAAATGCAATAATTAATAGTTATTACATTTAAAAAGTAAAAAGCTAATGTTTTAAAAAAAAAATCACACCATTGTGAATTTCAAAAGACAACCTCATAATCATCCCCTTTCAAAACTTTGACAAAACTGGAGAATAAATCACATCGGAAAGTGATCCTCTTCAAACATGAGTCCTCATGACAAACAAGAATTGAAGGGTGGAAGAAAGGGGCAAAGCGAACCCCAGAGGACCCCTTTTGTAACTGACTGGGAAAGTGCTTTCGCTCCATCCTTGGAAGTCAGCATTGCGTTTGATGGCAACATAGAGTACCCATGGATGGCAATGCTAGGGACTTCAAGTGTGTTTTCAAGTGGTGTTGGGCATCTGTTATGGACCTGGGGGCGGGGTAGGGGTCTTTGGATTGAGGGGAAAGGGGTTGTCTGAGTGATGGTGACGTAGGGAATTGTCGCGTGAAGTGGGGGTGATGGCCTTGATGGAATGGTAAAGATTCAGTGGAATTAAAATTGATTTTTAGTTGATGGTGTTTGTAAGTGGATGTGTCATGCCGATGAGTTTCTCTGGGAAAACTTATGCTAAATTGCGGCAATTCATTTTCAATTTGAAATTTTTTTTTTTCAGCATTTGCAATTCATAACCATCACTGTAATTCCTTTTTATTCAATTCCTTCTATTAGCTCACACTCTCCTTATATATATCTTGTTAAAATTTTCAGTCGTTCGTAAAATATATTTTATTCATCCACTCAAGTTCAAGTACACTGTAAGTGGAAGTAACTGAATTTCATTGTATATATAACTTTCAAAATTTCAGCATTTGCAATTGACTTTCAATATTTTACTAGTTGCAGTTCATAAACATGTTAATTCATTTTCATTTTCAACTGTGAGTTAAAATAGAATTTTATTGTGCAAATCAATATCTACCTTTTCAACATTTACTTTTAACTTCCAATATTTCAGCATTTGCTATTCATTTTCAATATTTCACCATCTGCTATTCACTTTCAATATTTCACCATTTGCAATTCATGTTCAATATTTTATCATTTGCAATTCATTTACAGCACAGTAGTTAATTTTTTTTTTTTTTTTAACGGTAAATTGAACTGACTTTTTACATCCAAATCGAAATCTAACTTCTCAATACTTCATCATTTGCAATAGTTCATATTTAACATAATAATTCATTTTCAACAGAGAGCTAAAGTAAAATTTCATTGTGAAAATCAAAATCTACTTTTACAACATTTCAGCAATCTCGTATGGGAGATTGTCCCAGCAAGGACATGTGTCAGATTAGTCAGCTACTACAGTAAACTCATTATTTGAGTGACTATATCGGTTTGCTTAACGTTTAAGGTAACGAAACACACTCGTGTGATAAGGGTTCCAAACAAACAAATATATTAGTAAAGACTACTCTTATACTTCCAAATAAGACAAAAATGTAACCATCTTGAAAAGTCATTCGTTACATTAAATTTTTAACAAATAAAATACTTGTTTTCCCAGCTCTAATTATTTACGGCCTTTTTGGCGATTACCGGTTGTTGCTAATTGGCGACAAAACAAGCCTGCAAGTCGTATGAGAATGTTTCAGCAAGGACAGGTCATAGATTTTTCAACTGCTGCTGTAAACTCATTGCGTAACTATAACGGTTTGCTCAACGTCTAAGGTAACGAATCATGCTTTGATAAGGCCTCCAAATTAAGAATTATAACGATAATGATTGCTCTTATACTTCCAAATAAGACAAAACGCAACATTCTTAAAAAGTCATTTGTTATTATTAAATTTTTAACAAATAAAATACTTTTCTGCTCACAAATTGAAATGTAACAAACATATTAAAGCTTTTTTTTTTTTTTTTTTTTTCAGAAACATCGCAAACTGGTATTGCTACTGATTACAAATTTAAATTCTTCAAAATATTTTTGCCTTTTATATCTATATCCAGAAAAAAGGCAGTGAGGGGTGGTGATTACCGATTGTAATATATTGATGATTACTGATTTGGGTGGTTACCGATTTGGCGATTACCGATTGTAAGTCTCAGCAAGAACAGGTTTCAGATATCTCAACTACTGCAATAAAATCATTATTTGAGGGACTGCATCGGTTTGCACAACGTAAAGAGTAATGAAACACTCGTGTGATAAGGGCTCCAAATTAAGAAATATAACAATAAATGTTACTCTTTTACTTCAAATAACACAAAACGTAACCTTCTTGAAAAAATCATTTGTTACATTAAATTTCCTACAAATAAAATACTTTTTAACACAAATTGAAAATGTAACAAAACATATTAAAGCTTTTTTTTCAAAAACATTGCAAACTGGTATTGCTACTACTACTACGCACAAATTTAAATTCTTCAAAACTTTTTTGTCTTTTATATCCATATCCAGAAAACAATGCCGTAGGGGGTTGGGGTAGGGGGTAGGGGCAAGATTTATTCAGATCTAGCCTTGAGAGATTTAACTTCAACTGTAACGACGAAAGTTCCCTATTTGGAAATAACGAGCCACCGTGCTTGAAAAAACTTGAAAATCGAAGTTTTTTTTTTTTTTTTTTTTCCTTTACAATTCCTCATTAGCATTTATTCGCATAGCGTTTTCTTTCCGCTTTTATTTTGATATCTTGCAAAAGAAAAGGAAAAAAAAAATTGCTGTAGACTTTTTTTTTAAAACGCGATACGAAATGGGCTTTTGTGTTAGGTTCGAGTCAAACTGCGCTTTCATTATGTAAAATATTCCTTGTTTGTAACTGTTGATTTTTTTTTTTTTACTTTAGCATCTTCTTACTTGCAAAAAAAATAACGAAGAAGTTTCCGTTTAAGTTAAAAACTAACCGTGTTCATTAAATTCCGTTTTATACATATATATTGCAAAAGGGGCGACAAATTTATCGTTAACATAGACATGGAAAACTGTAAAGATACTTCTTTTGGGTCTCATTTTACAAGAACTTCTCTGTTATTAGAATGAAAATGTTGCAAAAGATATGTTTTAGTTGAAAATAAAATGGGTTAATAAACTACCAATTATAAAGTTTGCTGTGTTTTTATTTAATATTTTTAAACTATTCAAAAAAACAATAATTATTTCAAAATGTTTGAAATTATTATAGTTTTGTTAAATTATATGGTTATACGAACTAAATCGTAGACTACTATAGAGTTACTGGTTTTGTTTTGGATATGTTCGGTTTTATGTTCGGCATTTTAAAAATATTATATATATATATATATATATATATATATATGGCATTTTTTTAATATTTGAATAATGTTCTGTGATCCTTTATTCTTAAATAATCGTTTTAAACTTTCTTTAAAACTCCAACTATGCTTCCTCCTATGCATTGGCGTGTTCAGGAGAAAGGTTCAGTTGGACCACAGACTCTCATCCGTAGAGGAAGCATATTTCGGGCATCACGCACGTACCTGAGTGTCGGGTTTTCGGCTTGAAGTGGAATCCTACCACGAATCAATAATTATACAGCCTGAGTAAAAACTTTAAGGCCAGTAAAAATTCTTGAGAAAATGTAAAAGGAAATGAAAGGGATTTAAATAATATTAATTATTAAAGTTCGTTGATAAGAAATAAATGCTGTAAACATAATTTGTAAATACATAATTATGAGAAACATGTGGTTATTTACAAAGTTAGTATTTCTGCCTGAGTAAAAACTTTAAGGCCACCAATCATTTTTTAAAAAAATAAATATAATATAATCGTGTAATTACCATTGCAGCTACTAGCTTGTGACAACGTTTTGCAATTTTCATATTTGTCATATGTTTCTTCGAAGTATTGGTGATCTTTGTGAAGATGGCGAAGGGTAAGAAGTTAACTGATCGTGAAGGAGGACAGATCGAAGCTTTGTCTTCAACAGGAATGAGTAGTTGTGCTATTGCGATTAAGATAGGAAGAACAAAGACCGTAGTCAATAATTTTTTAAAATTTGAAAGACAATTATGGTAAAAAGAATACTGGGGGAGACCTAAAGCTTTGTCCTATCGTGATGAAAGACGAGTTTGCCAACTTGCATCTACTGGAAAGTACTCAACCAGGAAACTGATTCCGACGACAGGTTTAAAAGTTTGTCAAAAAAACGATTTATAACACAATTAGAAGGTCTGGAAGGTACACTTATACAGAAAAATTGACTAAGTCTCAGTTACTGCAGAGACACAAAATAGAGCGTTTGAACTTTGGCCAGAAAGTCATGACCTGGGACAACCAATGGATAGAAATTATTTTTTCTGGCAAACAAAAAATGGAATTTGGATGGACCAGATGGCTGAATTTCTACTGGCATGATATAAGAAATGAAAAAAGAAATATTCTCCAAGCGCCAATTAGGTGGAGGGTCTGTCATGACTTGGGGCTGTTTTTCTTACAATGGTGTGGGCTCAATTGCATTCGTTTGAGGTAGAATGAATTCACAAGGATACCAAAATGTCCTAACAAATCATCTTTTGTCAAATGCTGAATGTCTTGCTGGAGAAAATTGGAAATATCAGCAAGACAATGCACCATTCCATTCGAGTAACAGCACAAAAAATTGGTTCCAAGTCAACAATGTCGAAACTGTGAAATGGCCAGCTAGATCACCTGACCTCAACCCAATCAGGAACCTTTGGGCTGACTTATCAAGAAGAGTTTATGCAAATGGGAGACATTTTACATCAACAACAGAGCTGAAATCTACTATCGAAGATGAATGGTATAAAACCGACCCCACCCTTTGTCAAAAACTCGTTTCATCCATGAAAACAAGAATTTTTGAAGTAATTTGAAGTAATGGCTCCTACACAACCTTCTAAGAATTTGTAATAATCGTTTTTTTTCTTATATGTTATTTTCTATGTTGGCCTTAAAGTTTTTACTCAGGCTCAAATATTCATCTATGTGTTCTGTAATATTTTCTAATAATAAAATATTTGCAAATAATTTT
This sequence comes from Caerostris extrusa, assembly GCA_021605095.1. Lineage (NCBI taxonomy): Eukaryota > Metazoa > Arthropoda > Arachnida > Araneae > Araneidae > Caerostris > Caerostris extrusa. Next base: position 6,074 of record BPLR01020986.1, read on the forward strand.
TCTACTTTTTTTTTACTTTTATTTAAGCTCAATAATTACCAATCAAATTGTATTTTAATTCCTCAGTTTAAATGTTTCCATTTTCTCAAAAATGTCGACTGGCCTTAAAGTTTTTACTCCAGACTGTATATCTTTAAATGTATTAAATATTGCATGTCTCTAATTGTTTGTGTGTGTGTCAATAAAACTGTAAGTTTTGCTACCCGTGCCTCAATTATTTCAACCGAACCACACGCAGTTACAATCGTATTGCCCAACCTGCACACTACAAATCTGCTCTTTCATTTTTAAAAGCCACAGAGAACCAATTTATGTTGAATAGAATATTAACAATTAAAAATTGGGGATTACTTTTCTAATTTATTGTAAACTAAGAGATATTAGCCTTACCGAAATATCTTTTGTCTATATCTTGAATGGGGGCAATACACCTGCTGGTAGGAATGACATTCTATTGAAACTCATCCATTCCATTGTCAATCCTGAGAATCGTGAAATTGGGAATGATAAAATAAACCTTTTGTTAGTGCCGCGAAGGAAATAAGTTCAGATACCACAGCCATAAAACTTATGCAATCTTCCAGGCTACTTTTGAAAGGTCGTAAACCTGATAATGCGTAGCCAAAAGACGACACTAGGCCGAGCGATAATTCTTCACCTCTGAAAGCTGACAAACAAATTCGCACGTGTTTCAATTTCTATCTAACCTACAGCAAACCGGTTTGATGTGTGGTGCTAAAACTATTCATGTGCTAATGTGGACAAGACTTCTATAAATTTTAAAGGCTACAAACAGTCATTGGGGAGGGGGAATAGGAGTGGTAAAATATACCTTTTGTTAGTAAGGTGAGTGCAAAGAAAAGAATTTCGTATACACTGTCATAAAAACTTATGTAATCTTATCAGGCGCCTTACAGAAGGTAGTAAATCCGATAATGCGTAACCAAAAAAGACACTAGGTCGAGCAGTAATTCTTCACTTCTGAAAATTGATAAACAAAAACGCACGTGTTTCAATTTCTGTCTAACCTACATCAAACCGGTTTGAAGTATGTTGCCAAAAACTTTCACTCGCCAATGTGAATAAGACTTCTGAGATTTTTAGCGGCTATAAACAGTCATGGGAGAAGACAGCGATAGAATATATATTTTGTTAATAAAAGGACTGCGAAGGAAAAAAAATTCTATAAGACTGTTTTAAATTAAAACGCAATATTCCAGATGTCTTTCGAAAGGCCGTAAATCCGATAATGTGCAAAAACAAGACGACAATATGCCGAGCGGTAATTCTTCACCTCAAAAAGCTGACAAACAGAATCGCGAATTTTTCAATTTCTATCTAACCTACAGCAATGTGTGGTGTGAGCACTAATGTGTGGTGCTAAACAGTTTCGCGTGTTGAGGTGAATAAGTATTTTTTATGTATCCTTATTTCAAGTATAATAAGTAGTAAATAATAATTTTAATTAAATAATACTTAAGTAAGTATTCTTATTCTTAATAAATTTTTAAATTAAACAGTGCATACCACAAGATATTTTTGAACACTATTTCATTATTTTTGCAATAAATAAGGTTTATAATAAGGGTTTAAAACTAGCACTAAACACGAGCCAACTTCCACCTTTTTAGGTTAAATTCTCAAACCCACTTATGAACGAAACTTTCACATGGGGAACACAGACCACCACGGAATTAGAACCGGCCCACCATGCGTGCTATCGGTGCAAAGAGGAGACCCATGGAACAATGCGTATGTATTCTTATTCTTAATAAATTTTTAAATTAAACAGTGTATTCCAGAAGATAGTTTCATGGAAAATACTTCATTATTTTTATAATAAATAAGGTTTATAATAAATGTTTCAAACTGCCACTAAACACAGAGCCAACTTCCACATTTTTAGGTTAAATTCTTAAACTCAGTTATTAACACATCTCAACATGATTTTCACAAGGGGAACAGACCACCATGGAATTAGAACTGGCCCACCATGCGTATTTACAAAGTTGGTACAATAAAAATTAGCAAATATAAATACAATTATCACGGAGAAAAGATGAATGTTTAAACAAAACAATGCATTTCACAAAATATTTTCATAAACACTATTTCATTGTTTTTATAATAAATAAGGTAATATAAATAATAATTATATATATATATATATATACACTCAAGAGCCAAAATATTATGACCACCTGTCAATAGCGAATTGGCCCACCTTTGGCGCGCAACACAGCTTCAACTCGCCTTGGCATGGATTAATACCACCACTTAATACCAGTTAAATACCACTTCCATCTGATCACGTGCCTTCTACGGAGTTCATTGCAAAATGTAGGGGTGGTCATAATGTTTTTCTTGAGTGTATATTTATATATATATAAATAATGTATAATAAAGGTTTTGACTGGAACTAAACACGAGCCAACTTCTACCTTTTTAGGTTAAATTCTTAAACCCATTTTTGAACGAGACTTTCACATGGGGAACAGACCACCATGGAATTAGAACTGGCCCACCACGCGTGTTTATAAATTTGTTACAATTAAAACTATAATTATTACGGAGAAAAGATGAATTTTTAAATTAAACAATGTATTCCACAAGATATCTTCACGAACAACGTTGCATTATTTTTATAATAAATAAGGTAATATAAATAATAATATATAATAAAGGTATGTATATATAATAAAATGGTATAATGAAGGTATATATATATATATATACTAGGTATATAAATAATGTATAATAAAGATTTTAACTAAACATGAGCCAACTTCCACCTTTTAAGTTAAATTCTTTTTGAACGAGACTTTCACATGAGGAACAGACCACCATGGAATTAGAACTGGCCCACCATGCGTGTTTATAAATTTGTTAAAATTAAAAATTAGCAAATAAAACTGCAATTAACCCGGAGAAAAGGATGAATATCTAAATTAAACAATGTATTCCACAAGATATCTTCACGAACAATATTTCATTATTTTTATAATAAATAAGGTTTATATTAAAGGTTTCAAACTGACATCAAACACGAACCAACTTCCACCTTTTTAGGTTAAATTCTCAAACCCACTTCTGAAGAGACTTTCACATGGGGAACACAGACCACCACGGAATTAGAATCGGCCCACCATGCGTGCTATCGGTGCAAACAGGAGACCCATGGAACAATGCGTCAAGAATCCTTTCTAGGAGCTCAGCTTTATCGACTCCTTGTTGGTCCTTTATTATCCTTGTGCGGCACCGTGATATGTTGACTAAAACGCCGAGAGCGTTGGAGAGGTTTACAGAATCCTGAAAAGTATTGTGACTAAAGCTGGCATTGTTCTTCCACCAGAATAGTGGGAGGATTATTGGGATAGATACCATTGTATAAGAACAATGATTCCGTGATTTAGAATGGAGATTTTTGTAAGAATCAGATCTTTTAGATAAGTTTTTATGGCATTGATCTACTCACCTTCGTGCCAAAAGTTAAATTTCTATCGTTCGTCCCTCCCCCCTCCCTCCTCTGTGAATGCCAATCGTCTTTAAAAATGGTAGAAAAATACTTATTCACATCAGCACTTGGGCGTGTTTAGCACCACACATTAAACTGGTTTTTGCTGTAGGTCAGATGGATATTGAAACACTTATGATTTTGTTTATCAGCTTTCAGAGGTGAAGAATTCCCGTTCGACCTAGTGTCGTCATTTGATTAAGCATTAACTAATTTACGACCTTTCGAAGGACGCCTGGGAGATAACATAAGTTTTTATGATATGAAGCACGGGCGATTTTGTTTATCAGTTTCAGATGTCAAGAATTACTGCTCGGCCTAGTGTCGTAAGTAAGGCTTATAACAAATGTCTTAAACTAGTACTAAACTCTAGTCAACTTTCACTTTTTAGTTTAAATTCTTAAACCCAGTTATTACCACTTCTCAACGAGATTTTCACATGGCGAACAGACCACCATGCGTGTTTATAAATTTGTTACTATTAAAATTAGTAATTAAAACTGCAATTTTCACGGAGAAAAAGATGAATGTTTAAATTATGCAATGCATTCCACAAGATATTTTCATGAACAATATTTCGTTATTTTTATAATAAAGGTTTTAAATTGGCACTAAACACAGAGCCAACTTCTACATTTTTAGGTTCAATTCACAAACCCACTTCTCAACGAGACTTTCACATGGGGAACACAGACCACCACGGAATTAGAACCGGCCCACCATGCGTGCTATCGGTGCAAACAGGAGACCCCTGGAACAATGCGCCAAGAATCCTTTCTAAGAGCTGACTCCTTATCGACTGCTTGTTGGTCCTCTATTATCCTTGTGCGGCACCGTGATATGTTGACTAAAACGCCGAGAGCGTTGGAGGGGTTTACAGGATCCTGAAAGGCATTGTAACTGAAGGTGGCATTGTTCTTCCACCAGAATAGGGGGAGGATTATTGGGATAGATACCATTGTATACGAACAATGATCTCCGTGCTTTAGAATGGAGATTGTTGTAAGAATCAGATCTTTTAGATAACTTTTTATGGCATTTGATCTACTTACCTTCGTGCCAAAAGTTAATGTTCTATCAGTTCGTCCCTCCCCCTCCATATAAACGCCTACCGCTATTAAAAATAAAACAATACTTATACACATTAACAAGTGAAAGTATTCAGCACCACACATAAAACCAGTATGCTGTATGTTAGGTCGAAACTGAAGTACGCGCGATTTTGTTTATCAGCTTTCAGAAGTGAAGAATTACCGCTCGGCTTAGTGTCATCTTTTGTTAAGCATTATCGGATTTGATTTACGACCTTTCGAAAGACACCATACATATGTTTTATAACAGTGGTAGATGAACACTGTTTATTGTGAGACATCTAACGTACTATCGCAAGTTGTCACTTAACCCCGCGTTGGGCCTTGACTATTATTTAAACTAGTTAATCAGAAGTTTTTTACACGAAAATAGTTTCAAAGTATTTCTAATAATATGATCATTAAATAATTTATTAGGAAATAAATTATTCAATAACTCTATAGTACCTAGTGTTTAGTTTGTATAACCTAACAAACTTTATAATTGGTTGTTGATTAACCCATTTTTTATCCAAAAAGTATCTTTATGACAACAGTTTCATTATTGTAACACAGAAGTTCTTGTGATAAGAGACCAAAAAGAAATATCTTTACAATTTTCGTTGTCTATGTCAACGATAGATTTGTCGTCCCTTTTGCAAGATTTTAAAATCTTTTTTTTTCTTTCTAATGCAGCTGGCACTTAGATAGCTTGGTCTTGGATGCCTTAAGGCAAGCGCTGCACAGACGTTACTCACTTTGCATTACCCAGGGGGGCGCGTGTAACTTGAAGATAAGCCACGGGCGGGGAGTAAACAATGCCCCCGCAATACTCTACGATCCTATTGGGACCGGGACCTACGGTTTAAACTGAATTCCGAACCACTACAAACATCCATGGCACCACCGGGACTCGACCCCGAAACCTGTGGTACCGAGTGCCAGAGCGCTAGCCACGCAGCCATTCAGGTCCCAGATTTTAAAATCTAAAATATATACATATAAAGCAATTTAATGAACACGGTTAGTTTTTAACTTAAACGGAACTTCATTATTTTTTTGCAACTAAAAAAAGATGCTGAAGTAAAAAATCAACAGTTGCAAACAAGAAATATTAAAATATTAAATAACAGACTAGAATATAAAGTATTCAATAACTCTATAGTAGTCTATGATATAGGTTGTATAGTCATATTAATTGGAAAAAAATAATCTTTATCAAACGAATAGTTATACAAATGATCAATAAAAACCTAGCAAACTCTATAATTGGTTGCTTATTAACCCATTTTTTATCCAAAAAGTATCTTCTATAACAACAGTTTCATTACTATAACAGAGTAGTTTTTATATTAAGTGACCAGAAATAAGTATCTTTACAGATTTCGATGTCTATGTTAACGATAAATTTGTCGTTGTTTGCAAGAGCAATTAATGAACAAAGCAATACAAAGCAATTTAATGAACACGGTTAGTTTTTGACTTAAACGGAAACTTCTTCGTTACTTTATTGCAAGTAAAAAGATGCTGAAGTAAAAAAAAAAATCAACAGTTACAAACAAGAAATATTTTACATAATGAAAGCGCAGTTTGACTCGAACATAACACAAAAGCCCATTTCGTATCGCTCTTTTAAAAAAAAAGTCTACAGCAATTTTTTCCTTTTCTTTTGCAAGATACAAAAATAAAAGCGGAACGAAAACGCTATGCGAATAAATGCTAATGAGGAATTGTAAAGAAAAAAAAAAAAAAAAAAAAAAAAACTTCGATTTTCAAGTTTTTCATGCACGGTGGCTCGTTATTTCCAAATAGGGAACTTTCGTCGTTACAGTTGAAGTTAAATCTCTCAAGGCTAGATCTGAATAAATCTTGCCCTACCCCTACCCCAACCCCCCACTACATTGTTTTCTGGATACAGATATAAAAGGCAGAAACTGCTTTGAAAATTTAAATTTGTGCGTAGTAGTAGAAATACCAGTTTGCGATGTTTTTGAAAAAAAGCTTTAATGTGTTTGTTACATTTTCAATTTGTGTTAAAAAGTATTTTATTTATTGAAAATTTAGCGTAACAAATGACTTTTTAAGAAGGGTTCTTTTTGTCTTATTTGGAAGTATAAGAGCAATCTTTATGGTGGAAATGGTTATTAATTTGAAGCCCTTATCACACGAGTATGTTACGTTACCTTATACGTTGAGCGACCCATCTGTCCTTGCTGGAACGTTCTCCTGAACGCATTTTAAACTGATCTATTGATTTAATAATCTACATATAAATATGCAAATCACTGAATATGTTTATCGAATTGAAGTACGGTATTTTGAAGATTTATGATTATGGCAATTTTAAGTAGCTATAATATATCGCTTTATTTTGACATGTCACACATTTCATATCACTTAAAATCTGCATTTTGAAATGAGTTTGTCTAATATGAATGATAATTCAACATATTTCTGCGTTTAGTATCAAATTATTTAAGAATCTATCTAATTATAATATTTATTAACCCTTCATAAATATATTCAAATTTATTTATATTCGAAATTATTTTATAGAATAATGTACAAATTTAATTTAATTTGAACTTTTACCACTATGAAAGACTTTACACTATATTTATACTCTAGTAATCCTATTTTTACGTAATTATAACGTAATATAGTTATAAAGAAATAACAATAAGTAATAACGTAATTATAAAGAAAATATATGATTTAAAATATTAAGCATTTAAAGCAGTAACATGACTCATCTATTGATTTAATAATCTACATATAAATATGCAAATCACTGAATATGTTTATCGAATTGAAGTACGGTATTTTGAAGATTTATGATTATGGCAATTTTAAGTAGCAATTATATATGCGGTTATTTCGACATGTCACACATTTTTCACTTAAAATCTGAATTTTGAAATGAGTTTGTCTAATATGAATGATAATTCAACATATTTCTGCGTTTAGTATTAAATTATTTAAGAATATATCTCATTATAATGTTTAATAACCCTTCATATATATACAAACTAATTTATATTCGAAATTATTTTATAGAATAATGTACAAATATAAATTTGATTAGAATTTTGAAGATTATGAAAGACTTTTACACTATATTTCCCGCTAGAAACCACATTTTAACGAAATTATAAAGAAATAATGTTGTAAGTAATTATAAAGAACTATATGGTTTTAAATATTAGGCATTTAAACCAGTAACATGAAAATTACATTTAAAATTGAGAATTTTAATTCCAATTAGACAATTTAAATAATCGAATATCATTTTCAACTCATCTATTTATTTAATAATCTACATATAAATATGCAAATCACTGAATATGTTTATCGAATTGAAATACGGTATTTTTAAGATTTATGATTGTGGCAACCTTAAGTAGCAATTATATATTGCATTATTTCAACATGTTACACATTTAAAACTACTTAAAATCATTTTGAAAATGTATATATATTAACCACATTTTAACGTAATTAACGTAATGTAATAGCATAATTATAAATAAATATATGATTTTAAATATTAAACATTTAAACCAGTAACATTAATTAAAATTAAGAAATTTTGGTTCCTACAACACATTATTTAAATATTCAAAACATTTTAAACTGATTATTGATTTAATAATCTCATCTAAACATTTCAACATTTAATTTGAGTGAAAATTATATTTTTAAAAGTTTAATATTAATTTATTTAATAATATATCTCATTTAATATTTAATAATCATTCATGTGTGTTTAAACTAATTTATCTTCAGAATTATTTTATAAAATAATGCACTAATGTATATTTAATTATAATTTTGGCCATTATGAAAGACATTACATTACATTCCATGCTAGAAACTACATTTTAACGTAATTATAAAGAAACAATATTATAAGTAATTATAAAGAAATATATGATTTTATATATTAAGTATTTAAATCAGTAACATAAAAAATCAAATGAAAATTGAGAAATTTAGGTTCCAATAAGACATTATTTAAATATCCAAACAGCATTTTTAACTGATCTATTGATTTAATAATCTACATATAAATATGCAAATCACTGAATATATTTATCGAATTGAAATAAGGTATTTTTAAGATTTATGATTATAACAACCTTAAGTAACAATTATAGATCACGTTATTTCAAAACACGTCACACACACCCCATATTTCAGATATCCATAAATTATTAAATGTATACAAAAGAATACGTAACTAACTAAAAAAATCGGTATTGGAATTATTTTATAGATTTTAAACTTTATTGTTTTTGCTGCAATTTTCATAAAATAACAATTCCACTTATTTTAAATCTCCATCGATAGTTGCGGCCAACATGTAATTTATAACGTTTTACTTTTCAATAACTGTTTTCCTGTTATGATTTATGAGTGAGCACAAAAATACACAAAAAAAAGAGCAAAAACCGAATGGAACTATCCGCCCCATCTACAGCTTTAACAGCTTATTTGTGTCCTAAATTACATAAGCTTTTCAATACGATCACTCTACCTTGTAAAAATTCATGCATAATTCATGAACCCCATACCTTGTTAAAATATAATTTCGCTGCTTCAACGCAAATCAATAGAATAAACTTGGGGAATAATAGAATTTTAGGCTTAAATACATGGGAAAGTGCAGCCCAAAACCAAATGTGAGAGTAAAGGTAGATTTTGGTAGCAATTAAGGTGGGATTTGGAGAATGAAATATTAAATTCTCCACCGTAAATATTAAATTGTGAATAATTTCTGTAGCATTTGCTGTAGTCTTTTTATTTATTCATGTTTTCAGAAATATTAGGGTAGTATTATTGCTTTCGTATTTGCTAAAAGATGTTTTCATTTGCGGTATTAGAATTTTGATGCATATTATTTGGTCTATTTCTTTGATAATATATGGTAGTATTTAAAATTAACTAATGGAGATGCAGCCAAAGATTTAATTCTTTTCACAAAACGTAATATTTTTAACCAGCAACAACATTAATTACAAAGTTAAATAGTTTACATAAAATGGTAATTTGTTTAACGTTCTGTTCTATTTCAATTCCAGTTCTTTAATATATGTTCAGTTATCATGGTTTTAATATAAAAAAAAACAACTAAAAATGAATGTTTATGGCTTCCGGAACGGTTAAAATGACCTTGAAATTATACATTAATTATCTTATTACCTATTTTTATTATTTATGGCAACCTTAACTAAAAATTATATATCGCGTTATTTCAACGTGTTACACATTTAAAATTATTTAAAATCTGAATTTTGAAAATGTTATATATATTAACCACATTTTAACGTAATTAACGTAATGTAATAACATAATTATAAATAAATATATGATTTTAAATATTAAGCATTTAAACCAGTAACATAAAAATCAAATTAAAAATTTTGAATGAGAAATTTTGGTTCTAACAACACATTATTTAAATATCGAAACAGCATTTTTAACTGATCAATTGATTTAATAATCTGCATATAAATAGGCAAATCATTGAATTGAAATACGGTATTTTTAAGATTTATGATTATGATAACCTTAAGTAACAATTTTATATCACGTTATTTCAAAACATATCACACAAACCCCTATATTTCAGATATCCATAAATTATTAAAAGTATACAAAAGAATACGTGACTAACTAAAAAAAAAAAATCGATATTGGAATTATTTTATAGACTTTAATCTTTATTGTTATTGTAGCAATTTTCATAAAATAACAATTCCACTTGTTTTAAATCTCCATCGATAGTTTCCAACATGTAATTTATAACGTTTTACTTTTCAATAACTGTTTTACTGTTATGATTTATGAGTGAGCACAAAAAAGTACAAAAACCGAATGGAACTATCCGCCCCATCTACAGCTTTAACAGCTTATTTGTGTCCTAAATTACATAAGCTTTTCAATACGATCACGCTACCTTGTAAAAATTCATGCATAATTCATGAACCCCATACCTTGTTAAAATATAATTTCGCTGCTTCAACGCAAATCAATAGAATAAACTTGGGGAATAATAGAATTTTAGGATTAAATTCATGGGAAAGTGCATCCCAAAACCAAATGTAAGAGTAAAGGGAGGATTTTGGTAGCAATTAAGGTGGGATTTGGAGAATGAAATATTAAATTCTCCACTGTAAATATTAAATCGTGAATAATTTCTGTAGCATTTGCTGTAGTCTTCTATATTTATTCATGTTTTCAGTAATGTTAGGGTGGTATTATTGCGGTATTTGCTAAAAGACGTTTTCATTTGAGGTCGTAGAATTATGATGCATATTATTTGAGCTATTTCTTTGATAATATAGGGTAGTTATTTAAAAGAAACTACTGGAGATGTAGCCAAAGATTCTATTTATTATTTTTCGAACATGAAATGTTATAAATATGCAAATCACTAAAAATGTTTATAGAATTGAAATACGGTATTTTTAAGATTTATGATTATGGCAACCTTAACTAGAAATAATATATCGCTTTTATTTCAACATGTTTCACATTTAAAATTTCTTAAAATCTGAATTTTGAAAATATTATATATATTAACCACATTTTAACGTAATGTAATAACATAATTATAAATATATGATTTTAAATATTAAGCATTTAAACCAGTATCATGAAAAATGAACATTTTTAACTGGTCTATTGATTTAATAACCTACATATAAATATGCAAATTACCGAAAGTATTTATCGAATTGAAATATGGTATTTTAAAGATTTATGATTATGGCAACTTTTATTTAAAGTTTCGCGTTATTTCAACATGTCAGGCATTTTCAAATATGTCTAAACATTTTTTGTCAACATGTCTAATTTGAGTGAAAATTCAACATATTTCGTCATTTAGTATTAATTTATTTAATAATCTGTCTCATTTTAATATTTAATAATCATTCATATATATTCAAACTAATTTACACTCATGTCCATAAATTAAGGATAATAAAGTTCAGGCAAAGAAAGAGACAGAAGAAAAACAAATTTGGCTTATTTGTAAAGTCTGTTTATTAAACAAAAGGTAAAGAGCAAAAAAGATGCTATATGTTTGACATAATTAATAAAAATTGCGATTTTTACTCCCTGGAGCAAATTTCAAAAAATAACCTATTCACAAAAAACAGTATAACATGGTTAGTATGATGGTTAATATGGAGTATGTCTCCCGGACGATGCAATACAGGCCTTACAACGCCTAGGCATGCTGAGTATCAAATTATATTATTATTATATGTTTATCGAATTGAAATACGGTATTTTTAAGATTTATGATTATAGCAAACTTAAGTAGCAATTATATATCGCGTTTTTAAACATGCCACACAGTTAAAATTACTTAAAATCTAAATTTTGAAATGAGTTTGTCTACTTTGTATGAAAATTTAAATTTTTTTAACGTTTAGCATTAAATTATTTAATAATCTTTCTAATTTTAATGTTTAGTAATCATTCATAGATATTCACACTAATTTATGTTCCGAATTACTTTATAGAATTCTGTACAAATATATATTTAATTAGAATTTTGACCACTAGGTATGACTTTACAATATGTTTCAAATCTAGTAACCATATTGTAATGTAATTTACATAACGTAAAACGTAATTATAAAGAAATATACGATTTTAAATAATAAACATTTAAACTAGTAACTTGAAAAATGAACATTTTTAACTTATCTATGAGTTAATAATCTACATATAAATATGCAAAATCACTGAATATGTTTATAGAAATGAAATACGCTATTTTTAAGATTTATGATTATGGCAACCTTAACTAGAAATTATATATCGCGTTATTTCAACATGTTACACATTTAAAATTACTTAAAATCATTTTGAAAATGTTATATATATTAATCACATTTTAACGTAATTAACGTAATGTAATAACATAATTATAAATAAATATATGATTTTAATTATTAAACATTTAAACCAGTAACATGAAAAATCAAATTAAAATTGAGAAATTTTGGTTCTAACAAAACATTATTTAAATATTCAAACAGCATTTCTAACTGATCTATTGATTTAATAATCTACATATAAATATGCAAATCATTGAATTGAAATACGGTATTTTTAAGATTTATGATGATGGTAACCTTAAGTAACAATTATACATCACGTTATTTCAAAACATGTCACAAAAACACTATATTTCAGATATCCATAAATTATTAAATGTACACAAAAAAATACGTAACTAACTAAAAAAAATCGATATTGGAATTATTTTATAGACTATAATCTTTATTGTTATTGCCGCAATTTTTATAAAATAACAATTCCACTTGTTTTAAATCTCCATCGATAGTTTCTCCAACATGTAATTTATAACGTTTTACTTTTCAATAACTGTTTTCCTGTTATGATTTATGAGTGAGCACAAAAAAATACAAAAAAAGCACAAAAACCGAATGGAACTATCCGCCCCATCTACAGCTTTTAACAGCTTATTTGTGTCCTAAATTACATAAGCTTTTCAATACGATCACGCTACCTTGTAAAAATTCATGCATAATTCATGAACCCCATACCTTGTTAAAATATAATTTCGCTGCTTCAACGCAAATCAATAGAATAAACTTGGGGAATAATAGAATTTTAGGCTTAAATTCATGGGAAAGTGCAGCCCAAAACCAAATGTGAGAGTTAAGGTTTAGGATTTGGTAGCAATTAAGGTGGGATTTGGAGAATGAAATATTAAATTCTCCACTGTAAATATTAAATCGTGAATAATTTCTGTAACATTTGCTGTAGTCTTCTATATTTATTCATGTTTTCAGTAATGTTAGGGTGGCATTATTGCGGTATTTGCTAAAAGACTTTTTCATTTGAGGTAGTAGAATTATGATGCATATTATTTGAGCTATTTCTTTGATAATATAGGGTAGTTATTTAAAAGAAACTAATGGAGATGTAGCCAAATATTCAATTTATTCTTTTTCGAAAAATGGAATGTTTTAACCAACAACATTCTTATCATGTTCTATAATTGCATAGTTATACATTTTACATAAAATGATAATTTGATCTGAATTTTGTGTTGTATTCCAATTCTTATACCCTAATATATGTTTTATTCAGTAATGATAGTTTTAATATGAAAAAAAAAACAACTAAAAATGAACGTCTTATTATTTCTGAAATGGTTAAGTGACTTTTGAAGTGATACATCTTCAAAAAAGAAATCTTCTTTTTCTATTTTATTTATTTTTGAGTAAAAATTGTTTTTTTTTTTTTTTTTTAATATTTAAAAATATATAAATATTTTTAATTTTCTCATTTTAATATTTCGTTTCCACATTTCATTATTTAATTTTCTCCAATAATTATTTAATTTTCACATTTCATTATTTAATTTTCTTATTTCAATATTCATTTTTTCATTTCAATATTTAGTTTTTCATTTCCTCATTTCATTATTTAATTTTCTCATTTAATTTTTTATTTTTCTCATTTCTCTATTTATAATTTTCACATTTCAATATTTAATTTCCTCATTTCGTTATTTAATGTTCTCATTACAAACTTAATAATCATTCATATATATTCAAAAAAATTTTGTATTCGGAATTACTTCATAGAATTATGTACAAATTTACATTCAATTAGAATTTTGACCACTATGAAAGTCGTTACGTTATATTTCAACCCTAGTAACCAAATTTTAATGTAATTATAGAGAAAAATATTATTTTAAATAAACTATTTATATAAGAAATCAGAAATATAAAAAAAAATTAAAATCAATATTGGGAAATTTTGGTTCTAAATAGACATAATTCAAATAATCGAATAGCATTTTTATTTGATCTATTGATTTAATAATCTACATATAAATATGCAAATTTCTGAATATGTTTATCAAATTGAAATACAGTATTTTTAAGATTTATGATTATGGCAACCTTAAGTAACAATTATATATCACGTTATTTCAAAACACGTCACACAAACTCAATATTTCAGATATCCATAAATTATTAAAAGTATACAAAAAGAATACGTAACTAACTAAAAAAATCGATATTGGAATTATTTTATAGACTTTAATCTTTATTGTTATTGTAGCAATTTTCATAAAATAACAATTCCACTTATTTTAAATCTCCATCGATAGTTGCGGCCAACATGTAATTTATAACGTTTTACTTTTCAATAACTGTTTTACTGTTATGATTTATGAGCGAGCACAAAAAAAGTACAAAAACCGAATGGAACTATCCGCCCCATCTACAGCTTTAACAGCTTATTTGTGTCCTAAATTACATAAGCTTTTCAATACGATCACGCTACCTTGTAAAAAATTCATGCATAATTCATGAACCCCATACCTTGTTAAAATATAATTTCGCTGCTTCAACGCAAATCAATAGAATAAACTTGGGGAATAATAGAATTTTAGGCTTAAATTCATGGGAAAAGTGCAGCCCAAAACCAAATGTGAGAGTTAATGTTTAGGATTTGGTAGCAATTAAGGTGGGATTTGGAGAATGAAATATTAAATTCTCCACTGTAAATATTAAATTGTGAATAACTTCTGTAGCATTTGCTGTAGTCTTCCGTATTTATTCCTGTTTCTAGTAATGTTAGGGTAGCATTATTGCAGTATTTGCTAAAAGACGTTTTCATTTGAGGTAGTAGAATTATGGTGAATATTATTTGAGCTATTTCTTTGAGAATGTGTGGTAGTTACTTTAAAAGTAACTATTGGAGATGTATCCGAAGATTCAATTTATTGTTTATCAAAAATTAAATGTCTTAACCAACAACAACATTCTTAGTATGTTCTATAATTACAAAGTTATACATTTTACATAAAATAATAATTTGTATAACTTTGTGTTGTGTTCCGATGGCTCCGTTGTGTTCCGTTAATTCTACAATATATGTTTTATTCAGTTATGATGGTTTAAATATGAAAAAAAAATTTAAACGAACGTGTTATTGCTTTTAAAATTGTTGAGTGACCAACTTTTTTATATATTTATTTATATTTTTGAACAGAAAATTGAATTTTTTTTTTTTAAATTATGAAAAACATTATGAGTGGAAAAGATTTTTGTATGCCTGGTGTGACAAAAATTTTAAAAAGAGTGTTTTTCGTAGGAGGCGATACAGAATTTGATCCTGATGGCCGAGTGACTAGCGCTCTGGCGCTGGGTGATACAGGTTTCGGGTTCGAGTCCCGGTGAAGCCATGGACGTTTGTAGTGGTTTGGAATTCTCTTTAAATCGTGGGTCCTAGGTCGTGGGTCTAATATGACTGTAGAGCGTTGGGAGTAGAGCTGACAACACTTCCCCGCAAAAAGAAAACATCTATTGTCTTAAAATCTGTCAGTAGGCGGACGGCCGTGGTACACTTTGGGGCTATTGAGCCACTGATGATGATGATATACAGATTTCATTCCACAGATCTTAAAATAAATTAAATCAAAATGCTATTGGAAAATTGTTTTCTAAATGCTACAAGGAAGTATATTTTTGTGTAGGAAGTAAGCTATAGGGACCTAATGGCAGAGTGACTAGTTCTCAGTGCCATAGGACGTTTGTAGTGTTACAGAACCCACTTTAAACCGTAGGTCCCGGTCTAATATGACTGTTGAGCGTATGTCTGTCAACCCTAATCGCAAAAAGAAAACATATCATGTTTCGGAATCAGCCAGTGAAAGCGTTGATGGTGCAGACGGCCTTGGCCCACCATGGGGCTGTTGCAGCCATTGAAGATGAAAAGAAGTAATGTATTAGTCATCATAATGTGATAGTCAAAAGATCCTCAAACGTAGCCAAGTCTCAGTTCTCATACCATTAGCCACCACCAGTGAACAGTGCCTGCTGACAGTTTGGGTCCATAAGCATTTCGTCAATGGGTCTCGAACCCTACCATCAGCTCTTACCAACTGAAATTTCATTGTACTCACGTTGTTTTTTACGGTCCGGAAAAAGCCAAATTTCTCCGCAGTTCTAACAGAAAAAAATGTTATGACGCAGTGTTGCTTGTCTGTGTTAAAAACTAGACGTCGCCGGTCTCGGTCGTTAAGTGCAGGCGGTCGACCACTGCGCGCTGTCCATGGTGGGATGTTATATATACTCTTACAGTGGATCTGGGAATGTTATTCCCTAACGATTTCGAAATGGCATGACCCATGCGTCTAGCTCCAACTAACATTCCGCGTTCAAAGTCTGTTAATTCCCGTCGTGCGGTCATCATCACGTCAAAACCTCTTCACATGTTCATAAGCTCTGCAAAAAGCACTGCTCATTTATACCTACTTGATGTTACACTGCCATCTGAGAAAATAGTCAGTGTATATATATATATATATAGAAAATGCAATTGTTCATGAGAAAATGATACTGAACTGAATAGTACTGAACAAGATGAATAGTATTTACTTTACGGATTTTTTTTTTTTAAAAAATAAAATTCTACTTTGAATTAGACATCGCAAAACATGTCAGGAAAAAAAGAGTCCCTTCAAAACATTTAAGAAAAAAAAAAAGAAAGCATTTACAAAATTGTCTAAAAAAATGCTGATTAATTGAAAACTAAATTAATTAATTAAATATTTACTGAAAAATTCTTTAAAATATTCAAGTTGTTTTTCGCCAATCGATACATCTTTAGAGCAATACAACACTGACAATTCCGAATCTATTTCATAATATAACTAACCGCTGCCTAAGAACGTGAATACCACGCTGTTTGACCGATGTCCACGGACCCTTTAAATCCCCTCGTCCACTGACCACAAGTCATATTCATCGCCCACGCATCACTGCCACCAAGTGGTCAGGATTCTGAGGCCGGACAATGCCGGATTCCCCGTCCACCGATTGCACGCCTTGTGCGCATCTATCCGGGCGTTAACGGACGATCCGGCTGCGAATCCTTTGATATTGCAATGCCAGCTGAGCCATGAGTCCGGTTGACCGTCTAGTCTCGATGTCCAAGAATGGAGTTCATTTGCATTTTATTCCCATGTTTTGGATCAATCCGGTGTGTGTCCGGTTCTACACCTCTACAGTGGTGCCCGTCATTTTGGCTGTATTGGCAAGGCTTAAGTTACATCATGTTATCTGAAATGAGAATTAGTTGTTCTGGTAAAGAATTGATGGTTGTTGTTACAATGATATTTATTGCAATAAATATTTATTGGGGCCTGGTGGCTGAATGGCTAGCGCTCTGGCGCTCGGACCACAGGTGACTAGTTCGAATCCCGGATGGTGCCATCGATGTTAGTAGTGGTTTAGAATCCACTTTAAGCGGTAGGTCCCGGTCTCATATGACCGTAGAGCGCCACAAAGCCCTATCAGACTTCTTCTCACCCACATCATTCCCAAACTGTAAAGGGGCAACTCAGCTTTAGACATAGTGATGTGGTGTGATGTAGTAGTAGTAATAACAAATATTTATTGATTTTTCACATTCCAATGGCTGGGTTCAAGGGTTCATGAGATTGGATAAAAAAATCATTATCTTGGTTTCCACATTAAAATTTGAATTTATCATATGAATGCATACAATAGCCTATAATAATATTACTTTATTTGTGTTTGCAAGTAGAAATAAAAAATTGTTTTCTGTTGCGTAGCAATTTTATGTAAATATACAACATTCAATATTATAATTATTAATTTTTATTAACAAAAGTTGAATTATTTTTATATACGCATTATTGTTATATAATATTGTTGTTAATTTCTTAATGTAAATAAATTACTTTGATTAAATTAGGCTTTTAAAATATTAATATGGCATATTTAGCTAAAAATATTTATTTGGCATGTCCTTATTTTCAAACTGAAATTGTCTGTGTCTCTCATTTTAATGGGAAAAAAAAATTCCATGCAGTCAGGGCCTTATTTAGATGAAAAGAGGCCCTAGGCTATTCCACTTATGAGGCACTTTCACCTCCCATTTTTAAATTTGTAAATTACACGAGAGATAATAAAATGCATCATTACTGTGATATATATCAATATGTTAAATGAAATATGTTGTGATGGGCACTAATCTTTATAAAAAATGCGGCATCGATAATAAAAAAAAAGTTGAGAACACTTATTTGGATATTTATTCTCAGCACCCTATAGAGTACTTGTAATAATAACTCATCAAACATAACACACAACATTTACAAAGAAACAAAATTCAAATATTAAAAATCTTTGCCCGCGAAAATAAAATATGCAATAAAAATTATCATATTTTCTATCAAATTAAAAAGTAAATATATTCAATACATTGAAGATAAAATCAAATTCAATTCAGATAAATTTATTACATAATAATTCGCATTTAAAGCTTAAGTATGAATTATTATGAATTTTAAGTTTTAAACTAAACCGAAAATGGAAATTTTATTCAAACAAAATCCAGATCACAAAAACGAAAATATCAAATCAAATGAGCCGAACACGTTGATTTTAACCAATACAATTTTATGTTTGTTTATTTTGTTTATATGTGTAGAATGTCTCCTTATTTTCGATTCAGTGTTTTGTGTTTACTGTTTTTAGAATAGCGTCATTCTAATTTTGCTAACAATATGAATGTAGGCCCCTCTTGAGCCTGGTTAGCCTATAGGAAAATCCGGCCCTACATGGACCCATTCACTGGCAAAAAGTGAAAAATCAATTTATCAATATCAATTTATCAATTCATCAATTTATTGGTAAAAGAGGGGGGAAATGAAGCTCTTGTTTTGCTGGCAATAGAACTCTTTTTACTGGTAAAAGAATGGTTAGACAAAAGTTTTGCTGGTTTACAAAGGTTACAAAAGACATTTCACTGGTTTCAATAGGTAAAGGAGGACAGATGAAAAGCAAAGTACAGTCATATAATTGTATGACGTCTATAAAATATGATATAATATTAATAAATATGCTTTTCTGAAGACTCATTAAAAACAAGTAATAAAAAAAAAAAAATTTTAAAGTCAATTCCTACTTTTTTAAATTGTAATGTATTGACCAATAAATATTAAACAACTATTTCTTGAGTGTTCTATGACAATTATCTACACAAAACATGACTACATGACATGTATAGAAGGTACTACCTTAATATTGAATGCCCAGAATTGAAATATATCAGACAAACTCAAAGTCCTTTCACTCTAAGTCTTCACAAAAATCTAGTGTAACAGACTTTCTTTTTAAAATGTAACGAATGATTTTCTGTTAACTTCATATATATATATACACAACAAAACAGGATTTTGGTTGAATAAAGAGAAGAACAAAAACTTTGCAAAAATTTTATTCATAGTTCTTTTTTTTTTTTTTTTTTTTTTTTTTACATACTCTGTTGCGTATGGAATGGACAGAATTTTCCTATGTAGGGAGAAAAAAACCGTCGATTTCAGATCAATAACGCTTTAGACAAAAGATTGATTCCTAAAAATAGAAAATGAAGAAAAGTGGGGTTTGAAAGGGAAGAAATAAATAAAAAAAAAATATATTGATTTATATATTTTTTTTTCCTCTACTAGAGAAATTTTTGTTTCATGAACTGACAAGTCATTTTTTTCCGGTGGATTTCTATATATATATATATATTAAGTTATTTATCGAAACTTTCGTTTTTGAAAATATCTTTCTTTTCTTCCATTATTTCTAGTGGTCAGTAAACTGACCTAAGATACTTTTTCTAACTAAACAATTTTTTTCTATTAAATAAATTCAATTCATTGAAGTGTTTATAACAAAAATTTAAGTTGTGTTCTAATCCGTTGCGCTATATTAACTAACAAATTTTCTAACAATAATATTATTTTGAATCCTTATTTAAACATTTTTAAAATAATAAAAATAAAAGAATAAATAAATAATAATAATAATAAAAGTACTCCGATTATATTGTTGAATAATTTTATGATGTTTTTATGAGTGTAAACAATGTTGTGCTACTTTGATTAGAGTTAGTCATCTTTAAGTTCCTCATCTCCTCATAGTATTAGTCATCCTTTAATTAAAGTCACCAACTTTTACTATCATCCTATAGTCATATTATGAACTTTTAGTCCTCATTTAATTACAACCCGTTTTTCTTTTGCCACTTAAAATAATATACTAAAAACATCTTATATTATTCTGCATGAAGTTACTCAACTAAAAATCAACCATTTTGCTGTAAAATTCTACAAATAAAAAGTATTAAAGGCTTCCGGGCCTAAATAAAAACAAGTAAGGTAAAAAAAAATTTAAAGTCAATTCCTACTTTTTTTCACTATATTGCAGAAAGTCCTTTATAAATAAATTTCATTCATTTTTGAAGTTTATCTGGCGCCATCTATTGGTAGATATAAGCCACTTAAATATAAAAAAATAAATTAATTAAATAGTTAAATTTAATTACTGAATTAATATTTGAAAAAACTGTATTAACATCCAGTGACATCCACTACAAGTTCAAAAAAATGTATTTGAACTTGAGTAGATGACTGAAAAGTATTTTATGAACGATTGAAAATTTGAACAAGATATATATAGGGAGAGTGTGAGGCTAATGAAGGAATTGAATAATCATCTGAAAATGGGTAAATAAAATTAAGCCATATTTCAAAACAGGACACTTTAGGCGTTTTAGCTACTTTATTATATATACATCAGCGAATCAATTTTTAAAAATTTTTATTGAACTCATTTTCATTTCATTATCTATATTACAATTGGTTGTTTTGTATGTCTTTTTTAATTTTCGCTTCTTTGTTGTATTTCAGTAGAACAGTGTTTTTTAAACTTTTTTGCTTAGCCACTCATGCACTTAGCTACCCATGCTTAGCTACCCATTCTAGCCATGCATTTTTAGATTTAAAAAATTTCAACGAACCATTTTCAGATTTAGAAATTTCCAATGAACCTCTTTCAGATTCAACTATTTCCAACAAACCCCTTTCAGATTTAGAAATAATAAATGAATATAAAAAAAATAATATGAAAACAACGTATGAGGTTTATATTTTATTACACTTTCATAATAAACCTTTCCTGAGAACTAAAAACTGAATAACAGGGACTATACTACATACTACATTCAAATAAATAAATAAATAAATATATAAAGAAATCAATTGAATTAATGCGAAATCTTCAAACATAAAAAGTAGAAATTACCCTATTTGTCTTATTATTTTTTTTTTTTAACTTCCCTAATTTAAAAACCACTGATTTTTCTATTTACAAGCCCATCGATAGGTGATGAGGGAGGGCATAACCTTCCGCAAAGCCGAATCTCGTGACATTTGAGTGTTGTATGACAGAAAACTTTTTCTCTAGACAGCCAATTTGTCCATGTAAGACGTTCATACAAGCTGTCACAATCTATATCTTCCGTTTCTGAATGTTTACCTGGATTGACGCCATAAGCAGATTTAATCCCTATACATCCTTCACACTCACATGTTACACAGCAGCTTATAAATAATAATTAGATATTAAATGCATGTTACCACTGAATCATTGTTGTACACGAATTAGGCTTATAAATAATAATTAAGATATTAAATGCAATGAGATGAAAAAAATGCTTTTTTTCAATTTAAGGAATTACTTTATCCAATTTAGCATCCATTGTTATAAAACATTGATGTCACGAATATCTAATTCATTGAACAGAAACATGTTTAAAATTTTTTTTTTTTTTTTTAAAAATTGGCTAATGTAAAGGACTAATAATATCCATTACACTAGCCGGTCATTCAATGTAACATAAATGATTATTTTATTCAATTTAGCATGACTGTTCTGATATCACTATTATATTCTAAACGATTTCAATAGCCCAGATCTGATGAAAACGTACAGATTTGACGAAAACGTACAGATGCTTTTTACATCAACAATTAATAGCCTGCAGGTGATAATGAATAAAACACTTATCTGATTTCCCCTTCTCCTCCAATTAAAATAAACGCAATAATATTTCCCGTTACGGTAACAGATGGCTAATGCGTATGCACGATAATATTAACAGAAATATATGCTCATGCATATAAATTATATGCATCACCGTAAAAGCGCACGATATGGGGTAGATTACCGGTAGCGTTAAACCTAACTGACTGCCAACGTTAGTCCAGCTTATCTTTTTAACTGCACTTCTTTACCAACAGAATGTGCAGACGATATCGTTGCGTTGCCATCTGCCGCAAAACAAACAATGTCGTCAAAAGGAAGGTGCTATTTTTGATCGAACGATATTAATAGCTGGATAATAAACTGTTGATTTTATGTGAAGGTGGTATGTGCTTTGACAGAAGGCTATTTTTAAGGCTTTTTGTGTTGTGTTATTTATCTGTTAACTTGCTATTTGAAAATATGAGAAAAAATGCTTTTTAGAACTTATTTGGAAATCAATATGTTTAATTTTAAATGTCTTTGTGGAAATTTATTTGATGTAATAACAAATAAAGGATTTTTAAAAACGGTTAATTTTATGTTCAGTGTTTACTATTGAATATTTCCTGTCAATTTTAATGAATTTTTCTTGATAACAATAATTTTTAATAGCTTAAAACAATTGTTGTTGTAATATTCATTTTTCAGAGAAATACTTTCAGAATCAAATAGTTTTTAGTCAGATTTATTTATGTTAGTTCAATTATTTATTTATTTAGAGTTTAAACACCAATCATTAATTTTCATTAATGATTTATTCCATCTCCTTTTGAAACGTTAAATCCTATTTATTTTATAATTCATCATATTATAATGTATTTACATGATTGTAGAAGTAATTATGGAACATTTCCGTGTAACAATTTTTTTTAGAACTTCTTTAAAAGTACTGATTTAAAAAAAAAAAAAAAAATTTTTAAGAATATTTTTAAGACTTTTTTTGCGGAATTTTTTTTTTTTTTTTTTTAGAGAATTTATTTGAGATACTGTTCCATTAATCTGGGACAAGTGATAAATCATCAATATCTCTAAATAAATCGTTTTTATTTCTATAGTTTATGTCTCTTAAGTTGATGAAAAAAAGTAAATTCAAATTAAATGAGTTGTTTAATTTATGAAAATGAATTTTTATTTATTTTCGAAATGATTTATATAGTTGATTTGTCGCATCGTTTCCAAAATGAAAAATCTTATTTTGGCAAATTTTCCGCCCGACCGAAGGAAAAAACTTTACATCAGAAATAATAATAGAATCTGTAAATAAGGAACGTTACAAGAATTTTCATTGTTGTTACACACGAATTTTGAACATTATTAAATATATTCGTATATATATTTCGTAAATATACAGTAATTGTATAATTTATTTTGCTAGATTGATACAAAATCCATAGGTAGATAGCATGTTAGACTTAAGAATTAAAGGACTTTGGTTTCAAATCCGGCGATTGAGGCCAAACGAAAAGTTTTGGTATGTATGTCATAAATTTCGAGAAAATGTATAAGTCAGAAAAACCTACCGTTAAAGAAAAGGATGCAAGGCTCCCTACATGCCAACCGTACTGATTACGACAATATCAGCTACATTGTGTTCCCTTCATGCGCTAACTAGACGCAACCCTTTAATGTGTGCCAAAATCTGATCCGTAATGATACCCTTAATTAGTTCCCTAAATGCAACTCTTATTTTGTACCCAAATGAAAATTGCAATCGGCCAAATTGGGATCCGCAATGTGTGACCTTAATGATCTCCTAGATGCAATCCTTAATGTGTAGCTAAATGGGGCCTGAAATGTATATGGGTGCCCTTAATTAATTCCCTAGGTGCAACTGTAAATCAAAAAGTGACCTGCAATGTGTGCATTTAATTAGTTCCCTGGATGTAACTCTTACTGTGCACCCAAATGTGAACTGCAATGTGTGGCCAAATGTGACCTGCTATGTGTGCTCTTAATGAACTCCCTAGATGCAACCCTTAATGTAAGGCCAAATGTGCCCTTAAATGGTTCCCTAGATGCAATCATGTGTATCTAAATGTGATCTGCAATGTGTGGCCAAATGTGACCTGCTATGTGTGCTCTTAATGAACTTCCTAGATGCAACCCTTAATGTAAGGGCCAAATGTGCCCTTAAATGGTTCCCTAGATGCAATCATGTGTATATAAATGTGAACTGCAATGTGTGGCCAAATGTGACCTGCTATGTGTGTTCTTAATGAACTTCCTAGATGCAACCTTAATGTAAGGGCCAAATGTGCCCTTAAATGGTTCCCTAGATGCAATCATGTGTATCTAAATGTGATCTGCAATGTGTGGCCTAATGTGACCTGCTATGTGTGCTCTTAATGAACTTCCTAGATGCAACCTGTAATGTAAGGGCCAAATGTGCCCTTAAATGGTTCCCTAGATGCAATCATGTGTATCTAAATGTGAACTGCAATGTGTGGCCAAATGTGACCTGCTATGTGTGCTCTTAATGAACTTCCTAGATGCAACCTGTAATGTAAGGGCCAAATGTGCCCTTAAATGGTTCCCTAGATGCAATCATGTGTATCTAAATGTGAATTGCAATGCGTGGCCTAATGTGACCTGCTATGTGTGCTCTTAATGAACTTCCTAGATGCAACCCTTAATGTAAGGGCCAAATGTGCCCTTAAATGGTTCCCTAGATGCAATCATGTGTATCTAAATGTGAACTGCAATGTGTGGCCAAATGTGACCTGCTATGTGTGCTCTTAATGAACTTCCTAGATGCAGCCCGTAATGTAAGGGCCAAATGTGCCCTTAAATGGTTCCCTAGATGCAATCATGTGTATCTAAATGTGAACTGCAAATGTGACCTTAATGAACTGACCTTGACAGGCAATATTAATGTGTTATCCAAATGTCACCTGCAATGTGTATGTACCCTTAATTGGTTCCCAAATGTCAACCCTTACTGTACACCCAAATTTGACCTAGAATGTGCAGTCAAATGAGTGCCAAAATGAGATCTGCAATGTGTGACTTTAATGAACTCTTACAGGCAACCGTTAATGTGTTGGCCAAATGAGACCTGCAATGTGTATGAGGTCTATAGAAGCCGGCCTTAAATTCATTTTGAGGGCCTAATAAGTTCAAAATTTGACCTGGAATGAAGCATATCCCAAATAGTGCCAAAATGAGATTAAGTTTCAGATTTGTGACTTTAATGAACAAATGACCGCATTACAACAGTGGCCAAATGAGACAGAAAAGTTTCCCAATAATATTTAATCTCCATTTGCACAATAATATTTAATCATTTTCCATTTGCCTAATAAGTTCAAAATCCATTTGCACAATGAATATTTATCTCCATACTGGTTAATATTTGATTAAGTTTGCACAATTTTTAATTCCATTTGCACAATAATATTTACAACAGTTTTCTTATAAATACCCTTCCTGATTTCTTTTATTTTTTCATGCACATAAAAAATGATTCACGACATGTACACAACAGCAGAAAAGAAAAACTTTGTGACTAAATCCAACGATACATTTATTCAGATAAAGTGGCAACAGTGTATTGTCCCAGGAATTCAAACAAAGCCAAACCGAAGTTTACAGCCTTCAAAAATAAAAAAGCAGACTGATTTATTGTGGGTCGAATTCGAAATCTGTTAAGAAGTAACACACAAGAAAAAAATGAAGTTTAAACACAAAAGTTAATGACTGTTTTGGGAAGCGCCAAACACGTTAGTATAGTTAGTTTAGTGAATTAATTCTCGGAAAATTATGCACGTTGTCTATGAAACTTGGAAAACTTTCAATTCCTTAAATCTACTTCCAAACTAATAGAATTTTCTTTATAAAAAAACCCCACATACAATGAAATACAAGATGATTCTTTAACAAATTCCATTTAAACAAATTTACGGCTTGAAACTTTTAATTTTCTGAAAACATTTAACTATCAGAGAAAGATACAAACTATATATTTAACGAACCATGGATACACTGCAACTAAATACTATTAAACAAACAAGTAGAAATTCCTATAAACCTTACATAATTAACTGAAAAGGAAGTTTTAAGTTTGCCGTTTTAAAATACTTTTGTAAGCTGAAATATTTTAGACATACATAGTAAATAAATCATTAATAAGATCTGTATTTAAACACAAGAAGTTTTTATTTTCATCAAAAATTCGTAGTGAATTATTGTTCTTTTAAAAAAATAACTAACCATTCTCAAATTACAATTTTGGTGGAAAAATGTTTTTTATTTTCTTTTATTTTAAATATCAGTGCTTTAACTTTAGAAAACAATTTCCAGAATTATTAGAAGTCGATGTTTGGCAATTTAATTTAGCTATCAGGATATGAATTCATATATTATGATCATATATATGAATCATGGCCAAATGCGAAATGCAATGTGTTCCCTTAATTAGTTTCCAAGAAGTAACTCTTACTGTGCACCCAAATGGGACGTGTAATGTCTGGCCAAATGTGATGAGCAGTGTGTGACATTAATTAGTTCCCACAACTTTTTTGTGTACCCAAATGTGACCTGCTATGTGTACCAAAATGTAGATGCAATGTGTGACCTTAGTGAATTCCAACCCTTAATGTGACATGATAACATGGAATGTGTCCTTAATTAGTTCCCTAGATGCAACTCTTTATTGTGAACCCAAATGTGATCTGGAATGTGGGTCAATAAGTGATCCACAACGTATGACCTTAATGAACTCCCTAGATGCAACACCTTATGTATGGTCAAATGACCTGCTATATGTGCCCTAAATGAACTCCTTAAATGTAAACCTTAATATGTTGTCAAGTGTGACGTATGTGTGCTCTTAATGAACTCCATAGATGCAACTCTTACTGTGTACCCGAATACGACATAAAATATGTGCCATTAATGAGGTTCTTGATGCCACACTTAATGTGTGGCAAAATGAGCATTGTACAAAGTGAGCTGAGTAAGTTTCTGGTTTTCTGTTGTAGTGGAAAACAACGTGTGACCAAATGTAACCCAATGTGTGCCTTTAATGAACTGCCTAGATGCAACCTTAATGTGTGCCAAAAATGTGCATGCAATGTAGGCCCTTGAATATTTCCTTGATACAACCCTTACTGTGTACCCAAATAAGACCTGCAATGTGTGCCTTTAAAGAGGTCTCTTGTTGTGATCCTTCAGGCATGCCAAAATGTGCATTGTGTGGCCTTAATGATATCAAAATTTGTATATAGTGCAGCAAACAATCACTGGCTAATGCTGAGTAAGTGATTCAGATTTATTATTATAGTGGAAAATAACCGCATTACAACAGTAAAACCTAAATGTTTAAGACAGAAAAAGTCAACAACACATAATACTTAATCACCATTTTCTTACATCTTGATTTATTTCAATTTTTCATGCACATAAAAAATAAATGATTCACGATATGAGAGTACCAGCAGAAAAGAAATACTTTGTGACTAAATCCAACGATACATTTATTCAGATAAAGTGGCAACAGAGTATTGTCCCAGGAATTCAAACAGAGCCAAACCGAAGTTTTACGGCCTTCAAAAACCAAAAGCAGACTGATTTATTGTGGGTCGAATTCGAAATCTCTTAAGAAGTAACACACAAGAAAAATGAAGTTTAAACACAAAAGTTAATGACTGTTTTGGGAACGCCAAACACGTTAGTATAGTTAGTTTAGTGAATTAATTCTCGGAAAATTATGCACGTTGTCTATGAAACTTGGAAAACTTTCAATTCCTTAAATCTATTTCCCAAACGAATAGAAATTTCTTTATAAAAAAAATCACGTACAATGAAATACAAAATGACTCTTTAACAAATTCCTTTAATGAAATTTACTGCTTAAAACTTTTAATTTTGGGGGAAAACATTTAACTATCAGAGAAAGATACAAACTATATATTTAACGAACCATACAACTAAATACCACAAAGAAACTAGTAGAAATGCTTATAAGCCTTACATAATTAACTGAAAGTGATGTTTTAAAGTTTGCTGTTTTAAAATACTTCTGTAAGCTGAATTATTTTAGACACAAATAGTAAATAAATCATTAATAAGAACTTTAATTAAACAAGAAGGTTTCTTTTTATCAAAACTTCGTAGTAATTACAGTTCTTTTAAAGTAACGAACCATTCTCAAATCACGATTTTGAAGTAAAAAAAATTTTCGTTTGTTGTTTTTTTAAATATCACCCTTTTAACTTAAAAACAACTTTTTGTTTATTTCTAAAAATATTAGAAATCAAGATATGACTGTTTAATCAATATATATATTAGGATATTGAATTCATATATTAAAAATTTTTAGTTGTATTTTGAAAAACTTTTTTTCTACACATCACCATACGATAATAGTCATAACTATTATAATAATTTTCTGAATCTAATATATTTTTAACTACATGTAGGTATGTAAGCAATGAATTATAAGGTTTTTAATAATAAACTAATTCACTAGATTTAGTCAAATGTGACCTGTGTGTGTATGTGTTCTCTTTATCCTATATGCAACCTTCACGTATACCAAAAATATAACTTGCAATGTGGGCTCTAAATGAACTCCCAGATGCAATCTTTTAATGTGCAGCCAATTGTGACTAGTAAATGTGCCGTTAATTAGTCCCCCAGATGCAATTCTTCTGTGTACCCAAATGTGACCTGCAATGTGTGTGGCCAAATGGCCCGCTATGTGTGTCCTTAATAAGCTTCCTAGATGCCACATTTAATGTGCCCAACTATGCATTATGTGGCGCTATAGAGATACAAATTTCAGTACAGTGTAACAGATCCCAGTCACTGGCTAATGATGAGTAACTTTCAGATTTGCTATTGTAGTGGCAAATGATAGCATTACAACAACAAATCCTAAATGCCTTACGACAGAAAAAAAATCAACAACACATAATATTTAATCACCATTTCTTATATCCTGATTTCTTTCATTTTTTTCATGCACCTAAAAAATAAATGATTCACGACATGAACACAACAGCAGAAAAAGAAATACTCTGTTACTAAATCCAACGATACATTTATTCAGATAAAGTGGCAACACAGTATTGTCCTAGGTATTCAAATAGAGCCAAACTGAAGTTTATAGCCTTCAAAAAATAAAAGCAGACTGATTTATTGGGTCGAATTCGAAATCTGTTAAGAAGTAACACACAAGAAAA